>ONZK01000709.1:106621-120123 GCA_900322385.1 Pharnaceum exiguum
GGGCTTTAATGACATACCTTTTTAAACTAATGAGACTATACAGAGTCTCAGTTACTGAGCTTACAATCAGTCTAGAACCCTAGATATATGATGAGATACTGCAAATTGCACTTCAATGACATTTCTGTGTCCGCACATCTGACGTTGCTGTGCTGGAACCAATCTGAGTTTACAAGTGTGCTTATGCTGTTTTTTTTTTTTACAAATAACAATACCTTTAATCTGTAAATCTAGTGAGTGAACTAGGCGAAACAGCTCTTGTTGATGCAAATTGTGCTACAAATCACAATACCTTTAATTTGTGAATCTAGTGAATGAACTAGGCGAAACAGCTCTTGTTGGTGTAAATTGTGCTACAGTAGTAATCCACTCTGGTAGTTCTCTCAAAAATGTTGTATAAGTATAATTTTCTTGATTCCACCCTAGACATGGCTCCCTGATATTGAGAAAACGAAGAGGGAAATGATGTCCGACTGTCGATGGTACAATTCCTCGCTTAGCCCAAAAAAAATTGCACTTTCTCTCCCGTCCCTTTCTGAGTTAGGTCCTCCAAAACATAGAGTAGATGTTTTCTTTTGGGATGTTAAATCTAATGGCGAAGTATTTCAAACATCTTTCTAAATGTTGACATGAATTATCAGCTTCTCCCCCTGTTCTTTTGTATGTTCTTCTGGGGCATTCTTGTAATGTTTACTGACATTTCTTGATATTATAGTGGACCCCCAATGGGAGGCGTCTTATCACAGGTTCACATAGTGGTGAATTTACTCTATGGAATGGACAGTCATTCAACTTTGAGATGATCCTCCAGGTAGTTCAGTTGATGATTTAAATTTCTGGTGTTTCTTGCAGCAGTAGATGGTTTTAATTATATAGTCCTTGATAATTGAAAATGGGCAGGCTCATGAGCAAGCAGTCAGGTCGATGGTATGGAGTCATAACGAAAACTGGATGGTTACTGGGGATGATGGGGGATCCATAAAGTAATTTTTTCACCTCTATTTAGTGTACTTTGCGTATTTTTATGGTATCTTTTTGTTCTGGAATGGTGGCAAATTTGGAGCTCTTGATATTGATGCTCCTGTCATTAGGTATTGGCAAAACAACATGAATAACGTCAAGGCCAATAAATCAGCTCATAAAGAATCTGTCCGGGGTCTGAGGTATGTTTTTTATTTTTCTCACAGATGTAGCTTATTTTGAAACAACGCAATTCTAATATGATTTTCCTGGTATGCGCAACAGCTTCTGCAGGACAGACTTAAAGTTCTGCTCTTGCTCGGATGATACTACCGTCAAAGTGTGGGATTTTGCTCGCTGTCAGGAAGAAAAGTCATTAACAGGTAATGTGTTCTCTATATTTGTAATGGAAGAGAATTTTTTTGCCCCTAGATGAAGATTCGCGTTTAGGTGGTTTCTGAACCGATGTACAAATATTTTTTTGCTTATGGTAGATTGCTCTGTATGTGGTGATTTGAGTACATTCTGATTATTTATACGTCAACTTGTTTCCACGTTCCACTTCCTTCCATTTTCTTCCTGATTTGTTTCATCGGCAGAGACCGCGGCGGGGGAGGGGGTGGGGGGTGGGTGGGGGAGTAACAGCTATGAATATTTTGTGTCTTAAAATCACTCCTGAGTTGATCACCTATCCATTAGGCTTTAGCACTTTTTTCCGCCTCTATGTTTGATAAATGAGCAACAAAATGCACTCTTCTGATTTTTAATCTACAGGCTATCAGGGTTAGTTCTTCTGTACTTTCTACTCTATATTGCTGGTGCTCTCATATTTCTGTATTCCTCCTGAAGGCGTTGTTTTCGATCACTAAATTGTACTTTTCCTCTGTTAGTGATTGGTGGGTCTAACTACGTATGTATAGTTGTATACTGGTTACTATGATATTTCATGATGAAAGGTGATGATGTTGAACATTCAAAGCACATATTTATCTGGAATTACATCTTCTTTTTTTATTAATTTGGGTTACTTTTTTGAAATATTTGATGAATTGAATGTTGTGTAGCTTTCAGCCTTCTTTTCCTCTTTTACTTCTTCCTGTCTTGTTGCCTAAAGTAACCTAAGACCATTGCACATGTGGCTTGAACTCAGGCAGGCCATGGTTGGGATGTGAAGAGTGTTGATTGGCATCCGACGAAGTCTTTGTTGGTGTCAGGTTGGTCAATTACACGATCTCCACTTGTATTTTTAGCCCACACACCCACCCCACCCCAAAAAAAAAGGGGAAGAAAGAAATAATGAAAGACAAGAAAAAAGATAACGAATTATAGCTGTCTCTTAAAGTTACATGATGATTGATGATGAAGGTTATATTTTCAGGTGGAAAAGACAACCTTGTAAAGCTGTGGGATGCTAAGTCCGGCAAGGAGCTATCCTCATTGTATGTGAAACCCCTCGTTTTCCCTTTTTTTTTTTGTGTGTGTGTGTGTGTGACTGTGTGCTCAATGAGATAATAGAACTTCTCGAAGTTGTTCCTGTAGCCTGTTATCTTAGTCTTTGTCTTGTGTACAGCCATGGCCACAAGAATACTGTGCTTAATGTCAAATGGAATGATAATGGCAACTGGGTCCTCACGGCGTCGAAGGATCAAATAATTAAGGTGTATTATCTTTTTTATTCTCTCATTATTTCTCTCCTTTTGTTTTCTTCCTTATTGGAGTTGTTAAATTGTGCAATTTTTTGATGTTCCGAGGGGTGTGTGGGATCTTTGTCCAATAATTTTGCGTATTTACACGACTCTTTTGTGATTACTCTCTGTGTTGTAGCTTTACGACATCAGGGCCATGAAGGAGCTTGAATCATTTAGGGGACATAAGAAGGATGTCACTGGTAAGTACATATGGATATAAAATCTCTCTTGATCATATTTGAAAGTCTTTTTTGGAGACTTCAGAGTGTGAAGGTTCTCTTTTGCAAGCGACTTAAATGCATGATACAAAGGGAACCAAACGGCTATCCCTGTTTGGATTGGAACTTGACAGCAATCTTGTTATCTTGGTAGCAGAAGTAGTAGTTGCTGGCCGTGGTCCTGTTTTGAATTTGGATATTGTTGGCTTTTTTATGAGGCTTGGGTAATAGCTGTGCATCACTCTCATATTAGTTTGTAAGAGGCATGAACCTACTAATTTTAACACCGGAAGTCAGAACTCACGCGTAAAACGCTTCCTTGTCCTAAATAACCCCTGCTCTACCTTTGAGAGGATTGTAAACTCGATCATAACCTCTTGACCGCCATTGGAGAGATGTTGTGTCCCACCCTAGACTATCCATGTCATGCCTCCAGAACTTGGTGGAACAGAGCTTTGTCTGCGGCTGTTGCAGGGCTGGGGTAGGTTGGTTAACGTATGTTGGAGGAAACATGGGCTTTGAACTTTGAGGCCTTGGACCTAAGGGCGGATGAAGGTTGTGGTTGGATTGATCAGAGGGGGACGGTGGGATTCAGGGAAAGGACATGTAGAAATGCTTCCATGCTTCACTGGCCAGGCTGACTTTTTTAAGTAATCAAGGATTGCATATGAGATATGTGGAAGGTGGACATAAAAAGGGGATCAGGTGAACACTGAAATGTGGAATAGGACGAGGCTTGCAGCTTGCTGGAACTTTGAAACATAGTGGTCTTTTATAATATAGCATGAGAGTGGGGAAGAACTAATCTCTGTGCCTTTGTTTACAGCCTACCCTATCCCTTGGGGTTCTATGTCACACTGTTCTACATTCCGATGTTCCCTTTTTCAGTTTCATCGTTCTTTCATTTGTTGCCGCTAACTAAATTCAAATGCTTGCTTGGCGATGAGACTGCAAGATGATAATTGTTTTTGTAATGTCTATATGTTGCCTAGAATTATATTTCTTATCTGCATGCTTTAACCTGCCCACAGCTTTGGCATGGCATCCGTTCCATGAAGAATACTTTGTCAGTGGAAGTTTTGATGGATCCATTTTCCATTGGCTTGTCGGGTAATCTATCTCCCCTGATCTTCCACAATTCATTTGTTCTACTCTTGGCCTGGCTGTTCTAGTGATGTGGCATACCTATTTCTGACTAGATGTTGAATTTGATCTGAATGTGATGAGTTTTGATCCTATATTGGAACCTTCTTTTATGTTTGAATTGTAAAAAAGATGTTAGTTTCAAGGGTTATGTAGGATTTGGGTGAAAATATTTGGGCAGTGGGGTGTATTCTTCATTTCTTCTGCATGTGTTTTGGAGACTATGCCATGTGTGATTAGACAAGACTTTGAGTTGTACATCTCAGAAAAAGGCTTGCTTTCTTTTTTTATTTGTGTACAGTAAGATCAGTGGTGAAATTTTCTTCCCTGTTTTACCAGTCTTCATTTTCTGTGTTTTCCCTGTCTTGCTGAATAATTGTCCCTTAACAATTTACATCCATGGTTTGCTCGGTGTTTATTGTTCTAAAGTTGTTCTCCTTAATTCAACGCCTTTCTGAGAACAATTGACTTTTAATTGTTGCTAAACTTATTTTGATGGACAGGCATGAAACGCCTCAGATAGAAGTTGCAAATGCGCATGACAATGCTGTCTGGGACCTTGCATGGCATCCTTTGGGATATATATTGTGCAGGTATGATTGCTGTACTTGATATACATTATTCTCTCCGGTTTCTCTTTTACTTCATGGTTTCCATTTTGGGGTGTTTTTTTTATCTTCATGGTTACTAAAATTGGACGGGTCCCATATGATCAATGACCCATTTACCCCAAACCTCTCTCTCATATATGTTAAATGACCCATGTTACTTTCTAATGGCATGGGCCCCTAATTAAACTTGTTGCATGAGGACAATATTGTAACTTTGCCCTCACTTTTGGGGGCTCCTAAATACTTGTGATAAAGTGAACATGAAGAAAATAAGAAACTATGATCCATTTCAAGAGCGATACTATTGGTGGGGGTGGGGGTGGGGGTGTAGGGAAGTCCCTTGGTTTAGCAGGTTTATACATATTGTATTTCCGTTGGCAGTGTCAAATTTGATTCGTCAGAACTTGACTTTGTTCTGAACTTCTGATACTTGCTCCTTTGTGCTGTCTCCCCTCCTTCCCCCTTCTCCCATCCCCACCCCAGACTGCTTTACCTGCTTCATATTGGTTTCCAGCAAGCATTTTGGCCTCCGGCTTAACATAGTCCTACTACTTGTACTGGGTGAACATCGATTGTCAGATCTACACAATCATCGATTTGTTTATTTGCTGAGCCAATTGAATTCTATATCTCACCAGAATCTTCTGATCGGAGATGTACGCGTTGTATGACGAATGTCATAATTAAGCATAAATTCGTAGCATACTGAACGCAGAACACCTGATATTTATGCATATATGACATGAATAATTTACAAAATTCCTTGCTGCTCCAACTGGTGATATGTTTGACCTTGTTCGGCTTGTCGGTCTATTTTTTTGAATCTGAATCTGTTTATTCTATTTGACTTCAATTAATCTGTTTGCAGTGGCAGCAATGATCACACTACAAAGTTCTGGTGCAGAAATAGGCCAGGAGATACTGGCCGTGATAAATTTAATACTGGTTATAATCAAGGTTTGTTGCTTTCATTCTTCATATTAGGATGATGCTATTAGGGCTATATGAAGCTATGGATCTTCTGGCGCAGCAGATCTTTATTTCAACGCTTAACAGGATCACATATAAATTCTTCTCAGAAGAGATTTTCATGGAATCTGCTTATTCTTGGCATTGGCCATTCAATTAAGCTTTGAGCCATTAGGGTTTCAAGTTAGCAGAACATCCAATCTGTACAAGTAACTTAGAGAAAGAATCCTCACTATCTCAGAAAATCAAAATGATTCAGTATCATGGATTTATTTGACTGCTTTCTTAGTTCCATTGTGTTTCTTCTCAATTTGAATAAATTGTTTGAATGTTGAAAGCGACCTGCTTTTCTCCCTCTTATTATTTCGTTCTTGTCTCTTCTGGGAGTGGAGAATGCTGGCAATTGATGATTGTCAATTTATCATTAACAAAGGTAACCGAAGATGGATTCCATTAGTGATATCTCTCTCCTCTTTGTAGGCTATGGTGAGCAGAATTCTGGTTATGGTAACCGTACATCTGGCAATTTCCCAGTACCAGAATCCCCAACAACTCCGGGCGGGTTTCCACCAGGCTTGTCACGAAATGAAGGTACTATCCCCGGAGTTGGAGCTGCAATGCCTCTGTCCATTGAGACATCCTCTCAGGGAGAGCAGAAGCATGGTCCTCCGGGCTCAATGTCGATGGGGGCTCCTCCTTTGCCGCAAGGCCCGCATCCTTCTCTGATGACTCCCAATCAACCTCAAGGATATCAGCAAATGCCTCAACAAGGAGTGCCCCAGCAAATGCATTCTTTTCCTCAGCCCCCACCTAATATGCCTCAATTACAGCCCCCATCACATATGTCCCTCCATCCACATCCACATTTAGGTCGGCCACCTCCCCCAATGCCTCCACATAATATGCCCTCGCCTGGTTCCATGTCTACATCACTTCCAATGCCTGGTCAAAATCCAATGGTAATAGTTCAAGCAAGTCACTTTTTTTTTTCTCTCGAAGTGTCTCTATTTCTGCGGAGTCTAATGGTTTTCTTTTGTTTGTCTTTATGGTTTCCTTTCGATAGCAGATTTTTCTGTGTTGAAATTGATCCTTTTTTTGGCATGGAATATGATCCCTTCATTGTTTCAGGGAATGCAGAATGCAGCTAATCAAATGGTTCCTCAAATGCAACAAGGCCATTTCATGGGCATGAACCCTATGCAATCAGGATCAATGCCTGGTGGTGGACCCCCTGCAGGTGGGGGTTTTCCTAATGGGATGCCAAATATGCAAGGTCCACCAAATACAAGTGGCCCACAGATGTATCCACCTGGCGGTGCATTTAACCGTCCTCAAACAGGGCAGATGCCAATGTTGCCAGGGCTTACCCCTTACCAGGTAGTTATTTGACTTCCTTTTCAATTAACTACTCCGCTAGAATAGGTTGTTTGAATCCATTCCAAAAGAAACATGGGAAACGAAGGGATAAAGTATATATCTGAGAAATTTATTTGAAATGACTATTGGGATCGAGTATCGGGTGCAAATTGTCAGGAATTGGGAACATAACTACTTGGTTCTAGAATATGCGACGAAAGTTGGTAAATGTCATTCTTGGTTCTGGAATCGGATTAATTAGCAATTATGTGCATTTGAAAAAAAATGACTACTCCAAAAAAAAAAAAAAAAAACAGGATTACAATTCTTTCTGGGTTTCTGCCCTTCTTGGTCAGCTAATTATGTGACACTGCGTTTTGTAGCCGGGCAATCCAAGTGGGATGACACAACCACCCCTTCCACCTGGCCGACCACCACAGCAAAATCAACAGTAGGCCTCTTTCTGGAAAGGTTGCCAGGGATCACTTCCTCTTGATATTTCGTTGCATAGCCAAAGAGTGTGAGTTCAGGCTTTTGGAAAAATTGAGCCTCTGCTCACAAGCCTGGATGGATTCGAGAAAATCATAAGTGAGGAGATGCTTAGCTGTGAAGCATTGCGGATCAAATTAAATGTGATCAATTGTAAATGTACATGGTTGTTGAGCAAGCTGTTACAAATCATGTGGTGTAAACTCAAATTCGAGCATCAATACTAGTACATCTGAAATCACCTGAACCTCTATGCCTTATCGATGCACCTGGTAGTATGAGTTTACTTTCCGGTTATTGGTCTCTGTTATTTCAATTGTCTTCACTCATATATTAATTTTGTCCTCACACTGGAACTGTGTTGTTCAGAGCTGTGTAGTTATGGCGTTTACTGCAAAAATGTTTTATCAAAGACCGTGTGAAAAGAACATCTAGGACCTTGTTTATTACTAGTTCATTGGCTTTCTGCTTCTGATTTTGGAGCACTGTAAAGTAAACAAGGTCGAAAACAGTCTTGACAATGTTTAGATAGTTGAGTGCTGCTTTGCACGAACGTGTGAACAACAAACGGAGAATCGAACATTATTAACTAGTTAACCGCCGAGAAAAGCACATTCGGTGTACATATCTGTTTTTGTATTTTATTTTTCTTTAGTATTTAGTATAACCCGCCCCCTCTGTCTCACCTGCAGTTGACTGGTTCACCTGAGCTAGGTTGAACTATTCTCCTTATCAGAGTAAGAGATTATTGGTAACTAACATGTGAATGGTGCTCTTGAAAGTGCATGATCCACGATTTCTCTTGACAGGGAAAAAAATGCCTATGGTACAGCAGCTACAGTGCTACAATTATATCACAGTGACCATCGTGTGTGTGTGTGTTGGGGGCGGGGGAAGATATGAATGAAGAAAAAAAAGTACATCAGCGACACCAAATGCTTAGTCAAGGTTATGTCGATTATTAAGGCATGCTTGTCGCATTGCACGCTCAGTACTGCAATTATCTGCTTTGCCAGTAGTGTTACTGTGTTAGTTCTGGGATTACACAAGCTAGCTTTACTACAATTCTAAAGAACAGTCTCAAATAGCACTCTAAAAAGAGAATATTCTCACACTATTCAAGTGTCTTCAAGAGAAGTAGCAATCTCTTCCGCAAATATAAACATCAAAGAAAGACAACTGCATAACGCCACCCACACCATTGAGGCCACTCGCAGTGATATGCTCCATCTCATAGCCATTATCTTGTAATTCTTCTCTTTGTTACAACCTGTTTTTGCCAAGTTAAAAAAGAAGACAATTGTAAAAACAAACCCAACAAAGCAAACCTGCGGACATGAAGAGGGATTGAGGGGCATAGGCTATATGCCCATATTAATGTTTAAACACGATGACAATAACCCAATATGAGACTAAAAACGACAAACAAAAAAGTAACGGTTTTGCAGTTTGGTATAAGAAAAAGGAGAGAAATATTTTGACATACCTGCTGGATTCTCAATGAGAGGTGAAGAGGAGAAAGAGTGAGCAAAGGGACAGGTACTCACAGGTGAGTGGAGAAATAGTGCTTAAGAAAGTGGTTTGTTGTTACTAGTTAATTAGTTGGTACAAGGAAAGAAACATCGCGCAAAATTAAAGCTAAAACAAGATGTTTGTCGGCGTAGAAGTGATGGGTCTTTTATTCCTCTCCTTTATCCATTCCTGGTGATGTGTATTGTGATTTCTCTTTCGTTCGGTTGGGGGTTAGAGACCAGTGGTGACCTGACAGAAGATATCTTTCCATGTAGAGAACTAGAGAAGGCGTTATATATTTCTCCAGTAGGTGACTGAAGATACCTTTTGATATTTTGTTAAGGCATTGCAACGTTATCTTTTAAATTTTCATGTTCCATACCTACAAGGCTACAAGTGTAGGTTGCAAACAGGTTAGGCGGGTCAGTTTCAGACGGGTCAATAAAAAAATTGTGTCATTTATCGAGCGTCGGTCTGGTCATTTCGGTTACAGACTTACAGGGCATTAGCGGCGGGCAATTTCGGTTATGAGCCGGTCTCGAGTTGGACAACGGGTTATGGATCCTTTTTTATTTAATAAAATATTATAAATTTCGCACATTTTTAACATTTAAAAATCAATTATCCGTTTTTAATTGATTTATTAATTTGATAATATGATAAATGAGTTGTTTTAGCGATGAAAATAAGATGTTATGATAAAATTTATTTAAATAAAAGCTACTTTTGAACAACTTTTATCGTTTAAATATTTTTTTTTTTAAAAACCGTCGTGTTTTCGGGTTAACGGGCGGTTTTTAGATGGGACCGGTTTGACCCAAAAATTAACGGGTCAATCGAGTTCGGTTATTTTCGGATTTTGGGTATAAAACCTAAATTAACGGGGTGATTATCGGTGGCTTTTCGGGGTCCTTTTTTTTTCTTTCCCACCTCTATCTCTCTATGTAGAAGATTATCTGATTGTGTGTGTCCGGTGGCCCGTGGCTTGTTGTACACTTGTACAATTGTCAAGTTGTGACTTGTGACCTTATAACGTTTTTGTTTTAAAATATGGGTGCTTGGGTTAGATGATTACGAATTATGAAAGACGTGAGATCACTGAGATGTCCTTTTGGGGTTTTACACGAGTGCGCACTGCGCAATAATAAATTAAAAGATAAGATGTGTAACTAAGGGTCTAAGAACTAAGAAGTTCGGAAAATTGGGAAAAAGAAAAATAAATGAAATTCCTCCGTTGACAAATTGAAGTTTGAAGATCAAGTTTAGGCTAAAAATATGTTGTTTCATAAGCCTCTGTTATTCTGTAGTTGATATAGAGACCGGATTTCCAAAAATACTGGCGTTCTGTCGGTACTTTTGCAGGCCCTAATCAAAGAGATAAACTTAGTTCCTTTCTGTTTGTGCAGGAAAATAAGGGTCAAGCTAGTTTTCTCTTAAAACGCTTACTCTTCCCTGTCTGTATCACTAAGCTTAGCCTCTTAGGATTCAGTTGGACAATTGGTGGTGGAGGGATGAGCAGCATGAACTACAAGTCTACAACCTTACGGATTATTGCGTCCGTAAATTCATAGCCCTAAACCGAGGAGATCAACGGAATGGAAATTCACAGAGACAATGCTTTGACCTCCAGATGGTCCTCACACATTTGAGGAATTCTGCAACAATACGATGAGGAAAAGAAATTGAGAATAATGAATGGTGCAGGAATTATTCACGAAACACTGCTTTTCCCTTTAATTGATAGTTTCCATGCTTGGTAGTTTACACAGATAACAGCCATGACAACTGCTAAAAAGTCCCACAGATCTCAGTATCAACACAAAATTGGAAGAACTCAACAAAACACTAATAAGATTAATATGATTTTCCACAATGAATCAAGCTACCACACCCAAGAAAGAGGCCAAATATTGCTGCGCTGCCTGCTGTGGTTTGCCCTATGTACCTGATCTTCAATAATCCCGGAACCTGCGATGTTAAAAAAAATGCAAAATTGAACTGAGACCATTACATCTAGCATTAACCATGTACTCAATACAATGTCCAGAGACCACAAGAAAACATTAGCAGAAAGATCTCCAGAATCAGAAGACAGAATCACTTTGTTATTAATACAGCTACTCGGAGACAAACCATGTTACACCTATAATTTTGCAATTATGAATATCATTTTTCTCTGGGAGAAGTCACAGATATTGCATAAGCAATTCATTATATTTCAATTCAGAAGACAAGATTAGCAGATAATCCTCGTGCCAAGAGAGGCGCGCTGTTGGAGCACCAATTGCAACCTCAAGGCTCAAGCCAAGCACAACCATAAGCAACAAACTAACAGGCCACCAGTAGTCAGACCACGAAGAAAGATCTAGACATGGTTTCACACGCACACGCACGCACACACACAAAAGTGGAAGCACCTTTAAATTGCCGGATGTGGTACCTCAAAACCAACAGTTAAGATGACCAACAGAATATGAGAGAGAAGCTGACAAGGAACTCTTATTTACACACCATGGACTCTTATTTACACACCAAAGATCAAGAAGCTAGGCAGAAAACTATCTTCCCAATTTACATACGGATTCAAAGTACCCCCTCATGGTTTCTTGATATACAAGGCAAGTATCAAGCACCATTTGTTCTTGTTTTTTTATTGTTAAAGTCAACAATGAAAAGCAGGATGAGAACTAAGAAAAGTCATTGCCCATCTAAAGTATTGGTTAGCCCTAACACCAAGCATGAGATAGATGGATGGAAAGAGGAAGATAAAGAGTGATAAGAATTAACAAAAGTAAGGAATAAAAACCTAAATCATGGAACTTCATCATGACAGATATGAAGCTTTGAATGAAGTCATGGAAAATGAGAGGAATGAGTAGCCAACTAGCCAAACAGGGCAGTGTACACATACAGTCGGTTTACAAATCAACACCAAAACCAATTTGATAGATCTTGTAAGCATAAATAGAACCACTAATGATACGGACAAAAGAATTTTTCATCTTTCGAGACAGGAACAAAGATATTAAAAAAAACACCATAATGGTTGAATCCCCACAGTAGGTCCTGACATAAGAACTAAAACAAACTTATTCAACAAATCACCCAACATTATTCCAAATTAGTTAACACCAAAATTGCTTCTTACCTAAAACATAATAACAGCTATTTACTCGAGCTGGTATTACTATGTACTTTTCCTCAATGAGTTCATCACTAAATAACAAGAGCTTACCAAAGGCCAACGGCCCACCACAGGATAAATGACCAAACACGGCCGTGAATAACAAGAATTCAGTATTGCAAAATATGATGACAAGCATGAAATATCCAGCCTCACAAAAGTGAGGGTTTTGTGAGGGTCATAATGCTCACATTCACAAACTGAAATTAAAGCTTGTAATTGATGAAAAATTAAAGAGGTAAGAGTATCTACCTTGCACCGAATAGCTTCGTATGTCCCATAAACAGCACCTACACATATGCAACGTCTTCAGCAACCAAAACAAAAAACTCAGGAGAAAGCCTCAAAGATGACAAAGTTCTACTTAAAGAGTATTGACCTCACAAAAAAATGATAGATCACAGTTGAACATCAAGAGCTAATGTTCTAGTCTACTTCAAATTAATTCAAATTCAGCTGCTGCTCCTTAATCTTACTTTATAAAGAATAAATATGTATTAGAAGGATGTCAATTGCCATGTCCATACTAATATTTGGTCTCCCATAAATCGAGTGCATAACATAGGCTTTGTCCTTTTATGGATAGAAAAGAAGCCTCTTGGATAGAAGTCAACTCCCAAATCCATCTTCGTGGAGAAGATCACATAAGAAGACATAGAAAGTCTTTCATGCTTGAAGAGTTATCAAGATCATCACTACCAACAGTTTACCACAATGGCTACAAAACATCCTCGTATGCAACCTCACCTTAACGAAATGAGTGATAAGGGTTCCCATACATGTTATGCAGTGAGCCATTTACAACAATTTCATGGCTAGTCCATCCTTTATTATAACTGTGATTACACTCATTACAGTGAAAAATAGTAGCATAATAACTCTTGGTACCAATAAACCAATATGCAGAACAACCTAAGCAGCTTAAACATGGAGGCATGCCGAGTATACATCACCAAAGAAAACTACTTTCCACTGACGACAAGCACTCTACATTGATCAGAAGCAAAAAGCTGACACATTGCCGGAAAGTACGCCAAAATAAGGCCAAGAGTGAGGCTCCATAAATACAATAATCTAACTTACCGCCAAGAAACAAATGGACACCCACAGACTATATTAAAAAAAAAAAAGACAAAACCTTTTTCATTTGGATAGAATAGGGGCATGTAAATAGCATAATAAGTTAATAACCCTATGTGTTGCCACCTGATGAAAACTAAGGATTTAAAAGGGGATAATATATTGAAACTTGAATAGTACAAATGAAGATCAACAAAGTTGATACAGGAACTCTACCATAACAAAACCAACTATACTAACTAAAGGTCCATTAAAGTCATTTTCATACACAAAAATCAAATCTTTGGGGTTC
>ONZK01000709.1:134544-146829 GCA_900322385.1 Pharnaceum exiguum
GGGGGGGGGGGGGGGGGGGGGGGGGGGGGGGGGGGGGGGGGCAGCAAGTTTAAGCAGACCTAGAAAAATGGTCATTGGTTCAGATTCGGTTTTGTTGAATTCCCAGATTGGGTGCAGTTTCAGCAAGTTTTCTATACCAATTTCAAGCCTAGACTTGTCCCGAAGACTTTTAAATGAATATCCCAAATTGGTATAATTCAAGTGCCTAGTATATCTCAATCAAATTGAAAATAAAGTCTTACTTGTGCCGTGAGAGACTTAATCACTTCCTTGGCTGCTTTGCACTTCGCAGTCTCTTCTCCAGCAATGGTTATAGCTTCTTTCAGCTGCTTTGAAGTTTTCTCAAGCTCAGAATCTTGAAGTTGCGTTTTACGTGTAAGCTCTTCAACCTACATCATGCATGAAATTATTCTCACATACTCCCACCTCACTTCAGCATAACCACGACTAAAACTGGTCTTATTATCATTCATAAGACATCGTTAGAAAATTTTCATTTAATTATTTGACACATAAGTAAACTCGTAGAAGTGGGGGATCTCAGAGTTTAGTAGCTATCTCAGTAAGTTATAAATGAAAACAACAAAAGCTATTACATGTGCATGAGACTATCCAAAGAACGGGAGTTTTGCAGACCTGAGCTCTGAGCTTCACAACTTCTTGACTGAGATTATCATTTATTCTCTTAGCATCGTCTACAACAATGTTCTGTGAGGAAAGTGCTACCATAGTAGGACTTGGTGTTGCAGCTCGAGGTGGGCTGGACCGCCTTGATGTAGGTGAAGTAGCTCGAGATACTATGCGTGACCCAGGAAGAGACGCAGAAAAGAATTTCTTTGACGATCCAAATACTGGATTGACAGATTTAGAGGAGTTAAGTGTACCCCATTGCATGAACCCATTTGGAAGGGGTGACACACGACTACTGTTAAATTCTAGTTTCTTGTTCCTCTTAAAAGACACACTTTCTGCATCTTTAAAGGACTCCTTTTTAGAAAACTTACCCAGCTGCGGAAGTGCCTGTGAACCTATCTTGTCATCATTTTCAATATCTTGGTTGAATCGCTGGTTCATACTTCCTCGTCTACTCAAAGAAGACTGAGAAGACGAATCTGTTTCTGTTGACTTCTTCAGTTTGGTAAAGCAATTATCACAGACCCGATAAGGTTTGTTGGGGTTAGGAGCCATTGATGCTTTGAGAGACTTCTTACTGCTGCATGAATGGCAGAATACAAGGCCACAATTGTAGCAATTGTGCCGTTTTCTCTTGAAATTAAATGGAAGACGGCATCCTGAGCAGAGAGACTGATCAGCACCTGATACCCATTTATGAAGACAAATGGCTGATGTAAAATTTGTGCCACAAGCGATACTTTTGACTTGTTTGTCTTTCAATGCTTCAACTAATGTTGGACTGTTTCTGTCATCTGTGTCACCATGACCTAATCTACCATTTGCTCCTTTACCCCAAGTATACACTTCGGTTCGTGAAGTTAAGACAGCAACATGATACGCACCACAAGAGATCTCCTCAACAAAACTTTTTGCAAGTCTCCCTTCCACGCGAACAGGCAGCTTACCATCAGCTTGAGAGTTCCCTAATTGACCATATACAGGGCTACCCATTGTGTAAACATGGCCTGTTGTTGTAAGTGCAACGGTCAAGCTGTGACCGCAGGCAACTTGACAAAAGTTGGGTTCAACAAGAGCAGCAACACAGGTAGGTACAAGTCTGGCATCTTTATCTCCATGCCCGAGACGTCCCTTATCCCCATCCCCCCATGTAAATAATTTTCCTGAAGAGCAATTGCTAGAACTCGAAGATCCTACCATTACTTCAACTACTGCAGCAGTGTGCCAAACACCACAAGCAGCTCGTACGCTTCGCAGACCTTTTAAAGAGTCAACCTCCCTAGGCATTGAGAAACTTTTTCGATCCCCGTGGCCAAGAACACCGAAAGTCCCATCTCCAAAGGTAAATAGTTGTCCTGCAGAGGTGACAATAGCTGTATGCCAAGGCCCACAGGAAACTGAAGATACATGTACCCCTTCTAAGGGTCCAAATAGCCTCTTGGGGATCCAGTGACTCATTTCATCTCCTTGACCAGCTAGACCGAAGCTATATTTTCTGCCACCCCATACGTACAAATCACCAGAAAGTGACACAGCGCAGGAATGGTTTTCTCCACAAGCCACAAGTTCAATGTTGGTGTTTTTCAAAGCATCCACCAGCTTTGGATGTGAAACATCAGAATCCACGCCCTGGCCAAGCCTCCCCCCTGCTTCTTCACCCCATGTGAAAACCTCCCCTTGCTTTGTTACCAATGCAGCATGCCTACCGCCACAAGCCACATTCTGGACATCTAGTAGTACAGCAGAGTCCAACGCTTTTGGAGCATAAGAATCCAGTTTTGCTCCCAAAGAACTTTCAAGCTTATGCACTCCACCACCTAAAATACCATCGCCTGCACCTTCACCCCAAATGTAAACATCGCCTAGGGCATCACCATCATCATGGCCAGAGCCATGGCTAGATGAGCTAACAGCACTAGATAGACTAACACGAAAAGTATCGACACCAGCACCTTTGATGCGTCCATTTAAGCCATCAAAGCCTCCGGAGGAAAATGATTGGACAGAGCTTGAGGTCGATTCAGGAGGCATAAAACTTTTGGAAGGTACTGTGTACAAAATTACATCCGAGAGTGCCTTTTCTAAGCCAATCTTTTGAGGACTTTCATATGCAGCAAAAAGGGGATCAACTCCATCCTGAATCACACAGAACATAGGCTATCATTGACTTCTGAAAATACAACAGTGTAACAAGCTAAGGAAAACAACTATAGGTCACCTTTTGTGAACCATCACCGCTACCAAAAGGAGAGCTCAACGGAGAACTCCTCTGAGTTTGAGCTTTTGGACTGTTCGCTTCAGAAGACAAACCACTCCTCGAATCTGTCCTTCTCCGATGGTAGCGTGATATTAGTGCTTTCAGACCAGTGAACCAGACTTCAGCTTCATCTTTATCCTTACAGATCTGAAAAAGCAAACCATCAGCAGCACATCTCAACTTCATTACCCTCTTTTTGCTAGATATGACCATTTTGTGTTTCATTGTGTTTGTTTCCTTTTCAACCTTTGGAATTAGGACCATTGGTAGAGGAGGTCAATAGAAAGACCATCCTTGGGAACTGGTCCAACTCCTAGTAGCATGAAATGCCAATTGCAGACTCCAAGCTTCTCCAAAAATGGAATGGGGTCTACTCTTTGGTCATTAACTATGGATTATCCTATTATCATGTCCTGGTAGCCAAACAAAAGAGAAGCCTGAAAGAGGGGAAATTGCCTAGTACATAATATCATAAAATAGTAATAAAAAAAGGGTATAAAAGGAAAAAAAAGACAGCTAAAATGCACGTATTCTGTAGCATCACTGTGGAAAGTCTCTGCAAAGGCCTTTCAGATTCAGAAGCAAAGTGAAGAAAACTGTCCCAGAAGTTACAGCATCTATCTGGCCGCGATGAGGGCCTTCACAAGACCCACTAAAGGTGCCAGATGCACCCTAAAGAAAGATATAGTGACACCCATTAAGACGTTCCCACCGAAATAATCACTAATAGTTTAAAAAGTTACATGCTTTTGTACTCCACAAAGAACAATAACTATTATAAAAACAAATGAAAAATAGAAATAGTGACATGCTGTTGTTTTGTGAAGGGTAATTGTTGTGACAATGATATTATTTTCCATAAGACTTACCAAATTCATAAACTGTTTCTAAAGTATGATAAATGTTTCTGCACATGGCAAGAGCCACTCTTAAGTGCAATCTCACTTATAGGTACCCAGCTACAGCATTGGCCTCACTGGCTTGTGGTTCAACCTAAAGTGTATAGTCAGTTGTGTATACCACTATACCCATAACAAAAGTAACACATGATTGGGGAATACAAGAAGATAACTCACCACATCTAGCGATCGGTCATTATATATAAGAGAAAATGATTGGTATTCCTTCTCAGGCCGCGGATGCCTTTGAAAAATAGGCTGCAAGAGATTAACTTTTGTATCAGTAAAGCTCGGACATTCTACATCCTCAACAAATGACCATGACAGCTAAAAGATTAACTGCCTATATTATTTTTTAGCATGGTAAGGGGGCCCACCCCTAGGAGTCCCATCTCGGGCTGGCCCAGGGGCTAATAGGCTGAGCATTGGTGAGGAGGGGGGGAGGGGGGAATGAACCTCTTTCTAATGCTCCCACTGGACCATTAACTGCCTATATGACTCAACAGAATGAAACCTTTTATTTTCTCTTTTATTTCCTTCTATTTGTACAAAGCAAGACAAGGAAGAGATAAGGAATGACATAAAGTTTTGTGCATACTGGGACATTATTAAGAATTTAAGATCGGTGAAAACAAATTAATAATTGTGTTTTTCCCCTATTCCGGTTTTCATCCCTTTTTAACTGCTATTTGATCATCGGCAGTCAGAAAAGATTTGCATTGAAATTCTAGCAATTGATGCTTCACCATTCCGTTCCAAAAACCATTAGTTGCAGTTTCTCATAATAAGCCATGTTCTGTTTCTTAAGTCTATACTATTCACACTTGCGCCGATCCCTCGGAAATTAAGACCATGCTGTCTATTGTCAAAGCTTTGCTTAATAATGACAACACCAACATCCTAATTCTCAAATCGAAACTTGACCAGTGCCAATTTAGCAAGGTACAGATTTCTAGTCTCGCATAGCGGCACAAACTAGAATGAGTTCCATTTAAAAGATTTCGAGAGAGATAAAGCTTACTGTCCGCTGCCCTGGAATAATTCTAGAAACATGACTAAGCCTCAGATGTTTCTCCTCATTCCCAGAGTACCATACTAGAAGGGATTCATCCTGAAATTTACATGTCATAAAGTAAAATCAGTAAGCAAGCAGGACTCTGACACCAAATCTATCTGCAAAGTAGCTACATAGGGATAAGCATTGCTTAGATGATTAAACAATGAAATTTTCTGAAGGAAAAGACAATATATGCTTTTCCTCTGGAGTTCATTCTTCCTTTATTCCGCAATGCTCAACAAGGTCAAGTACAGAGGGCAAAGAACTCCAGTAGAGTCAAGGAGGAACTGAGCGCCTGATCCCTCATATATTGGCAACCGCATAAAGCAAAGACTTACTCAGTAGTTAAGCAGCATGGGCAAGTTTGTGAATCGTGATTAATAAGTTAATAAAGGATAGATTCCCATAACACCAAAGCAAGACATTCTCCCAATTGCATGCAGGACATAGACGAGGAAGAGATTGAGAGGGGAAATAACAGAACTTTAAATTAACATGTATGCTTTCTATGATAACTGTCGGAACATGACAATAAAAGTATACCTATAGGCTACAAGTACTTCTATGAAGAAACTCACATTAGACAATCTGAATGGACAAAATTTTGGCTTTCCTCTCCGCCCATATTTCAGCAAATTTGTCCCCTTCTTAAGTGCAGTAATAGCCTATCACAGGAAGAAAGCACGATTATTCTCAGTAAGGAATTAGAAAAGAATTAAGAATAGCCAAGTGGACTCATTCAATCATATACTGTACAAAAGGATGAAGAAATGACCTGGAAAAAAAAAGACAGACAAGGGTTCGAAAACACCACAAAGTAGGATCTTATTGCACTGTCCAAGACGAAATGCAAGCCAAAGAATGGTACACGCAAGGGAATCATTTCATTTGATACATGTAAATCCAAAGAATGGCACACCCGAAGCAATCATTTCATTTGATACTGATTCCAGAAATTAACAAGGGCACAGGCAGAGCCCTCACAGATCACTCTCTTCATGAAACATAAGCCTGTTTCTGAAAGTAAAAAGGTGCCAATCTGCTACTCTAATAACAGCCAACAAAAAGAAGCAGCTAAACGCAATACTATATGCAGGGAAGTTCTCTCCATCCAACGCACATCTTTCAGTAAATAAACTGAGGTCATGACTTGATAGGTAATAACACAACATGCTGAAGTGAATCAGAAGGTTGTAAGCAGCCAAAAACTGTCTGCTGCCAATGCAATATAAATTCCGAAGTCACATATGAAACTTTCATATGTCAACCCTTTGAGGCCATTGGCCTTCCAAGATTGTGGTCAAGGACAGGAAGTGCATTCTGCACATTGATCAGGGATGAGTTGGAAATTTAAAGCATCACGGGAGAAAGATATGTGCGACATGCCATAAAATGTTAACTTGCGAGATAGGAGATTGAAGACAGCAATTCCACACACCTAGGGCATGGACAATAAGAATCACCAGGAACCAGTATGCAAAAGAAAATAAGGCGATACAAGAAATAGCAGGGGCTTCGCATTGGTCATATTCTCATATATGAGTCCTCAAAACTAAGTTGTCACCATATACAACAACAGTACAACATAGCCTCAATCCCACAACTAAGATGTCACTATATCTTGAAGAGACTTTCCTACGAGTCCAATCAGAGAAGATTGACATTTAGAAGCATTGCTTAGCATATGAACTGGTAATTTGGTACAAATTATGTAAAACGGCATTGTAAGTAGTGTACAGGCCTTCATGCTTGTCAGCGACGGTTCCTCCTCATCATATCTGTGATGCATCTACCTGCTATCTGATACACTAAGTGCGCATTTTGCTTATAATCAGATTTACATGCCCTTATACAAAAAAAAAAAAAAAACTAAGCCACCTCACTCTTCATAATTCTACTATATCCCATCCTCAACTATCTTAAGACTACATCACCATGTTCATGTTGTCAGCAAAATTAAACAAAGACCTAGTCAAGTGCAACCAAGTAAAAAGGTAGATTGATAGAGTTGCAAAACCAAATCTCTGGAAAACTACGGCTTCGCCCAATTCTTAAATGGGGCAGTAGCAACAGTACAATTTCTCCGCGAAAAAAAGGAATGAACTCTTTTTAAGATTCCCCATTGAAAGCCCACTCAAATTTCCCACAGCCCCAACGAGCCATTAGTATTACACACCCACTAGCCTTCCCTAACCGAACCTGGCATCAGATTGTGCAACGGAAGTGAATGCACAGAATTTAAAGAGGGATGTTCCAAATACCCATATAAGTTAAAGCAACTACGATTGAAAGCCAATATCATTAATGTTCCACTAACACACCATTTCATCTCTCGACGCTGGCAGAAGACTCTTCTTACACATATCTTATAACACTCAGCGCAGAGAGTGCATTTCTTAGCTTGTGTTCATGAGTAGAAGTTTTCAATTGTTATATCTTGGTCAACAATTTGATCATCACGTAATATTACAGGATGAATGATAAGATTATCACGTATGCTCTTGAAATGTAACACCTTAATAAGTTTTCTTCTTGTTCTTTCTTAATCCTTCCCAATAATCCATATACACATTATCAAGGCTCGTCCAAAGCTACCTACACTCACCTCACCTCACCTCACCTCACCTCAGCCTTGTGATTCGATGACAATTCTCCTAACTACTATCCTCCTAACAGCTTAATCTATCACTAGACAATTACATTTCATGTCAGCACACTAGCCTTGATCAAAAATCCAATAAACAACAACCGTATCGTAATCCCCAATACCTCCTTATCCAAAACAACCAATTAATTTAGTTAATAAACGACTTAATCACTATCAAGTATCACGCACACAATGGCGTAACACTAATAACAACAAATAACTACCACCACATATTATTTTATCAGGTAAAAATGACAAGTGCTAATTAAGGGCGGCACCACTAACTGCTATTAGTATTAATTAAATAAATAAAAATAACAAAACAAACAAAACAAAACAAACAAACAAACGTGTCACTTTGTTAACTAACTACTAGCTTAAAATATAAAAATGATAATATTAATTGACAAATAAAAAACAACGTAAAATGCATGTAATTAAATAAAATAAAATAAAATAAAATTAGTAAAGTACCAACTCAATATCACGCTCGACGGGACCAGCCCTAGCTTGATCACCACCACTTATAGCACCACCATTCATCGTCATCATCATTGGCATTGGCATTGGCACCGGTATCGGCATCGCTACTTGTTGTTGTTGTAGTGTTGTACTATTTACTACGGACTCCTTTCTCTCTCCAACACCTGTCCCATTTTTCACTCAGCTAGCTTAAGAGTTACGATTGGAGTGAAAGGGGAAAGTAAAATAATGGTCGAGGTTAGGGTTTTGAAGAAAAAATTTAATCGAAGTGAAAACGGGAGTTTATCGAGTTGGAGAATAATAATAATAATAATAATAATAATAATAATAATAATAATAATAATAAGATAATACGGTGAATGTGAAATGTGATTTGGTTTATTTACTGTAGAGAAGAGAGCTAGAAAAAGGAGAGGAGAGAGAATGGGGTGAGAAAGAAAGGTGAGGTAAAATGAAGCGATGAGTGATTAGTACTGATTATAGTGTTGTATTAGTGTGTGTGTGTGTGTGTGTGTTTAGTGGGATTAGGAGGAGCTGATTAAGCACAGTGTCTGTTTCTGTGTGTGTGTCAGTGAGACTGGGTTTTTGTTATGTTAGCTAAATTATAGTCGTAAAATGAAATGGAAAAAAGAAATCTGAGTATCTAGTATTCTGAATTTCTGACTAATGAGTCATGACTGTGTTTTAATTTGATTGCTTCTGTGTCTCTCTCTCTATCTTGCTCTCGGATTATCCGCACCAGATTCGTTAGCTGTGCCGTGAGTGACTCTGGGTGGAGCAATGCTAGAGAGCTACCTGATAGTTGCACTATTTGCGGCTATCAGGTAGGCTCCAAAATCCACTCACAATTAAATATTGTGTCGCCAAAAATTGATTAAATCAAACCTGTCATACAACCCTTAGAACATGATAAACAACCCTCCCAACATGATAAGGTACCCTCCTAACGTGATAAAACTTTGTAGAATTGACCAAACCAAACCTGCCATACAATCCTTACAACATGATGAACAACCCTCCCAACATGATAAGGAACCTTCCCAGCGTGATAAAACTTTGTAGCTATGTTTTCTCGGAAAAAAACTCTAAACCTGATATAAATCCCTTGGAACGTGATACCAACCTATCTAAACGTGATAAAACTTTGGTACATTTTTTTTAAAAATATTCAACATGTCAAACTACCACTAGAACATGATAAATAACCCTTTCAACATGATAAACACAAACCCCATATTTTCCATTTTTTTGACCTCAATACACCACCCACAATATTTTATTGTGAGTGAACATTAGGTCCTACCCGATAGCTGCAAATAGTGCAACTATCGGGTATTCATTTAGAATTCCTCCTCTGGGTGCCGTCTCAATATTGTTGCTCATTCGGTCATTCAGTCACTCACTCAGTCAGACACACTTTTTTTAAATAATAAAAGGTAAGGAATAGTGTAAAAAATTAGGAGCCCCTCCACTCGAGGGATTCTCCTAATCTATTAGCTAAAAGGATATTATCTAGCTCCGTAAACCACGATTTATCCCATATGACTTCATCTTGAACTTGTTGTCCCAAATTAGTCATCCAATTTGCAACTCGATTACCTTCTCGAGAAATATACGTAATTTTGAAATCAATCCACAATAGTGTTGAGTAAACCACAAATATTTTGGATTAGAACCTTTATTTGCAATGGTGTTGTCGCACTCCCCAGCACCGCATTGATTACAGTGATGTTATCTCCTTCTATCCAAATTCGATTATATCCAGCTTCGATTGTTTTCTTTACCCCATCTCGCATTGCTAGTGCTTCCGCCACAAGTATAGAAGTGGATCCAATTTTATTAGCATCAGCCAATATAACAAAGCTATTCGCCTCACGTAAAATATTCTTTGAGGGATCCATCAAAGTTTAATTTAACCTCCCATTATCTGGAGGAAGCCATGTGATGTACCAACAAAGTTTAATTGAATTATTGACTTCCAACAATTTCACCAATACTTCTTATTTTTGGTTATTTTTGGTGAAGTTGTTGGAAGTCAATACTTAAATACAGCAATTGGTCAATTTCGAAAATAACCTCTCTGTTTTCTTAAATAGGGGTAAGGTTGCGTACATCCTGACCCGAGCACCCCCATTGAATGGAGATTTACACTAATTGTTGTTCTCGTTGTTGTAGGAAAAAAAAAAATTAACCCCTCCAAAATGGAATACAAGAAGAATAAAAAGGAAATGAACATAGTAAAAAATAGAAAAAGTTGTATACATTTATTCCATAATTGCACTTGGGTTATCTAACTAATACAAAAAGAGAAGTTAGAGGGAGAGAAAATATTAGATTTCACCCCCTCTAATAGGAGAAATTTATCATGTGAATGTAAACTATATAGGTTGTTAAGGTTTTTGTGTAAAAAAAAAAGTGATGAGATGTACATTATGAAAGATGCATAAAAACAAGAACAAGTAAAAAATTTAAAAAATAAATATACATAATTTTGATGTGTGAAGTAAGATAAAGAATTAGAGATATGAAAATGGATGGAAAAGTTTTTTTTTTTGTTTGAGAAATGGTAAATTTTTTATTTCAAATAAAACCCTCCTCCAAGGAGTAGTAAACCTCCCCGAAGAAATATTTATTACATTTCCGAAAACAGATTTTTCCAGCAATCAAACTCTAAGAAGTCTGTCTTTATCTTAAGATATTTTGACAACGATATCCATTTGTAATATATTATAGATCATTAGAAGGGTCTTGCTTAGTAGTTTTATAAAAACCCAACATTAATAGAGTTTTAATAAATAATCGTATGTCAAAACTATTATGCGAAAATTTCAGTTCATTTAAGTTCTCCAATTAAGTTATTGCCCTATGCCCTATTACTACAACTTGTGTTTTGAAACGGATTTTAAATCGTAGTACATCCAATTATCTTGATGTGCATTAGTGTAGGTTAAACTAGATTCTTAAGCACAATACAGGTACGGAGTACACTGAAATTCAAAAGTTCAATATAAAAATTTGTATGAACCCGTTTAATATGAGAC
The DNA here is from genome assembly GCA_900322385.1 of Pharnaceum exiguum. Taxonomy (NCBI): domain Eukaryota; kingdom Viridiplantae; phylum Streptophyta; class Magnoliopsida; order Caryophyllales; family Molluginaceae; genus Pharnaceum; species Pharnaceum exiguum. Next base: position 145,562 of record ONZK01000709.1, read on the forward strand.
TGGGTAAAAGGGGTCATTAATATTACGCGAAGGGTCACTAATAAATACTCGAGAGGTCACTTATGCCTACCCAAGTAGTCATTAATACCAAGTCTAATATATAAAACGGATTTACACATTTTTTGTAAAGAAGAAAATTTGTGTAAACCCGTATTATACATGAGACTAGGTAAGAGGGGTCATTATTGTGTAGCCGAATGGTCAATATTGTGTAGACGAGGAGTCGTTGATATCCAGTTTCATATATATAATAACGGGTTCACACAATTTATTCCTTTTTTAAAAGTTCAAACGTGTTTTCCTTCGTTTTTCTTTTTGGCAAAGTACTGTTTTACAAGAGAGGCTTTGGTGTCCCAAACCGTGTACCACCTCAGTCTCAACCTTTCGTGATTTGTTAATTCATTTTCTTTTATTCCATTAATAAAAATTATGAACGGTCGAGATAAAAGTGGTACACGATTTGGGACACTATTATGCAATGTTTTGAAAACCGGGTTGGGCCGGCCGGTTCAACCGGGAACCGGTGGCCCAGTCAGTTTTCAGAGGGATAAAAAACGGTTTGGTTAAACTTGGTCAAAAAACGGCCAAACCGGTCAAACCCGGCCGGTTTTGACCCGATTCTTGACCAAGTTTGACTAGAAAAAAATTTAAAAAATACTTTTAAAAAAATAATTATTAATTAATAAAAAAATTCCGGTTTTAAGCACCAGTTGAACCTGTTAAACCGGTCGAACCAATAAACCTTTTGAGAGACCGGTTCGATACCCGATTCAGTTTTCAAAACATTGCTATTATGGGACACCAAAGTTGCTCCACTATTTTCCGGTCAATATTCACAAGTACGTAATTTGTTTCTTTTTTGTTCAATTTTTCATTCACTTACCGACAGTACGTCCACACTGCCACTGTGCCACACAGTCACACACCATGATACTCCGTAGTCCGTACAGTCGTACAGTATGTGCCAAGGCCCAAGAGCCCAACACCGAAGATCTACACTCCCCGTTATTTATCGACCCAAATAATATCGACAACTTAATTAGCGTGTATGAATTTGCACATGACAGATGGCCTGAGCGAGACAATACACACTAGGGGTGTTTCGGTTCGGTTAACCGAAATTTCGGTTAGTTGAAAATGATAACCGAAACCGAACCGAGAATTTCGGTTAACCGAAAGTCGGTTAACCGAAATTCTCTGTTCGGTTTCTCGGTTACCCATTAACCGTTTCCCCCTCGGTCAAAGTCAACATTTGGCAAAAAAAAATT
>ONZK01000710.1:0-27099 GCA_900322385.1 Pharnaceum exiguum
AGGAAGAATCACAGCTCCGTGGTCTATCAAAAGTATTATTGAAGATGCAAGCCAGTTTGTTGCATCCATGGACTCAGCAAGTTTTGTACATACATACAGAGAAGGAAATAGAGCGGCGGATTGGATGGCCAATTATGGTCATATTTGTAATTCTACGATCGTTTGGGAGACCTCGTGGTCAAGAGAGTTAGATAGTATTCTTTACGATGATAGACTAGTAACTCCATTTCTTACCTTTCAAAAAAAAAAAAAAAGTCCTCGATCCACAATCTATCTTCAAAGTCATAAGGTTGAAGCTTATTAACAATAGCATGAGTTATTAGCACTCCTAAACACATGCTTAAAAAGAAATAATTAAAATCCTTATATTTCAACGCTCCTCAATTGGTTTCTTGCATGCATGTGCCTCTTTCATGGTCATCCTCGTTCTTAAAATATCATACACATGAATAATTGTGAATTTGACTCAACTGGGAAGTGGCTCCATATAAAATTTCACTAAGCTTTGTTCATTCAGAAAAAGTCATGTAGTTCTTATTTTTGATACGCATAACAATTTACACTTGCTTCAAAACTTAAAACTGAATTTCTTTTGTACCTATATTTATTTATTGAGGGAAAATGCTGCGTAACCTCAAACATGCACACTCGCTCAACTTTTGTTTTCCACTAATTTTCATTTTTCACTCGTTCCTTCACCAAAAATTCCATTATACGAATGCAAAGTTGTCATTGATTTCACATTTTCACGACGCTACAGTTCAACTCAACAACAGTCCACACTCCACAATATAAAATCTAAAAGTTCACACTTTAGCAGCAGCGTTCACAGTATCCACTTCCACTCTGTCCTCACTCCTCACCTCACTCCTCACCTCACCAGACCTTCCCCTGACTGACCTCCTCATTTTCTATATATCTCTCCCCTCAAAAGAAAATAATTAAAACAAAATCATGAACTCACTCATTCACTCACCCCAATTTCCCTTTTTTCTTTTTCTTTTTCTTATGGATCGTCGGAGAGCTAGCTCTGAAGCCCATTTTTGTACCAGTGGCACAGCAACGGGAACACAGCAGTGTCAGATACATTGTTGGATAAAATTATCAAGCAAATCATCCCTCCCGCCTTCTCTTTTCATAAACTCCCTCACTCACCCCAATTTCCCTAATTTTTGGTTTTAGGAGATTTGACTATTGACATGCCTCCTTCATTTTAATATCCCCATTGTGTGTTGTGTTATGTTGTATCGGGTGACATGCTGTGAGCAAATTATGTTCCCAATTAATGTTATGTTTCCCAGGCTGCTTTCATCTGCCCCAATCCCCGTGCTCTCTCATTGAAGCAACAAAAGGCCGGTGATGGACAGAAGTTTGGGGAGGAAATAGTAAGACCCCTCTTTTTCTAATCAAACTTGTCAAATGAAAATGAAGTTAGATCGCATGGAAGAGCAGACTTCAACTTCTGTGACCATCGTGTCAAATGAAAATCATGTGAGTACCTGAAAACTATGGATTGTGTTTTATTGTTTGATCAAGGGTCAATTATTCTTATCTAAAATAGTGTCAATTATTGCATAACATTTGCAAACAGCTTGCTCTTGTCTCTTGGCAGTCGTTTTCATATTTTTTGCTCTCAATTGCTATTCTCATGTTGTGTGAGGAAAAATTCCTGTCTGCGCATTATTGACGCTGTTAATGCTCGTGACATTAACAGGAAAAATCCTCTCGTCAATTATTCTTATCTAAAATAGTGTGCTGCTTGCTGTCATTTCTTTCCTTTGATGCCTGAATATCTCTGCATTCTTGTGAACCAACAATCTTATTAATTACCTTGTCATGCATCGGACATTAGTTGTCACGGTGGCCCTCCTTCATTGTGGATTTACCTAAGGAGCTCAGCGATCTTGTTCCTATTTTTGTGAACTGTCATGGGCTGGCCTTGAATGATCCACAAATTCAGTTGAACTTAGCTTCTTTCGATTACCATATTGGAAAGAACATCCCTCAAGATTTGGAAATTTGTGTGGAAACTGTCTCAAGTTGTTTTGTTGAACTTGGGATAACTTTTGACCTTCCTGTGAATTTTCACTACCCATTTTTTATTGATATGGCTAACCAAAAAAACTTTTATATAACCCAGTTACAACTAAAAATTCTCCAAGAACTGAGTGCATGGGTTGCTAACTCTTGCAACACAAGTTGATAAAGTTGGAATGGGAGCTAGATCAGATTAAGACAACTTGAAGAGCTAGAGAATGAAGCCATTGTTGCTGATGGTGGCGGGAGGATGTAAATCTTTTTCTCTAAACTGGTGGATGTTTCCCTTGGTTCTTCTCATTCTGGATTTCATCCTCCACATTATTATTTTTGTGTAATGGATTCTTGAGACTTGCTTTTATGGATTCTGTTGATGGTACATTTTGTACTTGAGGAAGCTATTAGTTTTATCCCACTAGGTGGTGTTTTTGAAGGACACAGGCTATGGGGTGTACCCGAGGCACTCAAAGAGGTTGTCCTCAAATATAAGTTTTGTTCACTTTCTATGGTTGCAAGAAACTGATATTATCATGCACATATTTCTTCCAATCAGTAGTTTGGCTTTTACTGTGCATCTAAACTGCATTGTAACTGAAGAACTCTGATTTTCTCTCTTTCTGGTTTGGCATGGTCTTATAGATTACTGAAAATGAATATTTCTTCTAATTATAGTTCTCAATGTACTTGGTATTAGTTCGTGGTGTGTCTTGTTCTTAATTTTTCTTTTCCATTCTTTCTAATTGATAGGCACCCAATCATCCTCCACATCATTAGCGCCTTAGCGGTCCACCACTTCACGGCTTGTTGTCCAGTTCCCTTGGGGCGAACAAATTACGATTAAATTGTTGAATACAATTTTCAAGCAAAACTTCCCACCTCCACTATCCTATAGGGGGTATCCAATAATGAGGTTAGTCTTATTCCCGTATCTCTATTGTTGTTTGAGTTTCCTAACAAATAAGACTGTTGCGCGTTCCTTGAGTTTCTTCAACTTTGTGATATGGCATTTCAAGGGTATAGCACTCATTATTCACTTTAGTAAAGAAATATCATTGGCGCTATGACTGAGATATGTGTTTCTTAGTAGTTCGACTAAAAGTTGTGATTTTTGATACTCATTTTAGCACATTTGTTGTACAAATGTCCGCTCCACGCTGAGAATGGTAATTTCCTTCCTCTTGAAGAGTGTTTTGGTTTTCCCTAAAATGGATAATAAACTGAAAGAGGTTTTGTTTAATCTTTTTGAAAATTTGGAGGATTTCACGAAAATGAATAGGTATTAAGGTATCAGATTGGATTTGGATCTGGGATAATGTCAAAGTCAAATAAACACACATCTTTTGGAGGGTTCTGCAAGGCATCTGATTGATGAGAATTTCCCACAGCGCTAGTGTTTTGAACTCAAATGTAGTGCCTGCAACTTTAAATTCTGAATATTGTTGTACACTTTACTTGAAAGGACAATTACTGCATTGTTTACCTACCATGATTATTAGCTCTTTTTCTGATGTGTCTAATTTTATTTGCAGGTTGATGATTGCTAGATTTGTGTTGTGCAAGGGGACTACATAATGGGTTCCTCGGTGATGACAGCTACGGCTCTGTTGTCTGTCGAGGCCCCCAGCTCCCACATTCAGTATCAGCCTGTGGCAGAGCACGCTATTCATCTGCTGTGGTGGTTCTGTCATCTGATAAGGACTTCAGCTACAAACCCAGTGTGATATCCAGCTTTTCTGATGATAGCAGTGATAAATTCAATGCTCAGAATCCCCCCTTCTCCCAGTTTCAGCAAAACTTGAGCTGCGGTAGTTGGATGCTCCGCAGTGGCGGTTCTGTAATCTGATAGATTTCAGCTCCATTGTTAGAGTAGCAACTCACATTGCTCCCCTTATATAGGCGAGTATTAGATGAAGCCATGGATGGACAAAAGTAGTGAAGTGCAAAGGGACATCAGATTGTAGATTGTGACTAATCTGAAGCTTGAGAGGATTACTTTGTCGATGTGCTCACCTATTGAGGATTGGTGTTTTAGCATCAATGATGTAAATACGCTGTATCTTAGTGCAGGTATCTCCACACTCTGACCGTAGTTTTGGCCTTTTTTTATCTCCACACTCAGAGTAGTGCTTCAATGGTAGTATCTTGGCTAGAATTGTGGCTACTTTGTATGTTTACTTTGCTAGTATGATATCATACTATATGTAGTGGCTGCTGAGTATGACGGGGAAAATATGTGAGGAATAAAAGAACCCATTCAAGCTTAATTGATGAGACTGACTACTTTCCACATCAGTGTGCTTGTGTTGGTCGATTTTCAGTTTCCACTTCCAAACATATTGTAATCTACGTTTAGTCCACGATCTATGGTAGCTATTTGAGTGTATTTTTTGATTCCTTCTAGTCTCCGTTGCAATGACTGGTGAAGAATTACTCGTGTTATTGTAATTTTTTTCTTTGCGTTTTGGTATAATTTGATAGATAAAAGGCCCCTACTGTGAGCTATATGGAATGGCTACATCTTTTCTTTTATGTAGAATGAGGTTTCTTGCTCTTGATTGAACTATAATTGCAGTAGCTATAGTCAATCTTATTATGGATTGACTTTGCACAAGGGAAAGATCCCTGCTTATTTTGTCTTTTCTGTGAAATTCAATTCCTTGTACTTAATTCTGTAAGTCTCATCTGTTAGAGCTTTTGTGTGGCGTTAGTTGTAAGTTGTAACTTCATTGCTAACGAATGTGATCAAGTGGACTGAGGATGTAAAATGGTGCCTTAGACCGACTGCTGTTGAGGTTGAGCATGGCGTATGTGAATTCTTCTAATCCATTGTTGTATGTGCTAAGTTGTTGGAACTTGAAAACTTTTCATGGTAAATAGACTTCTCCTCTTTGTTTGTTTCTAAAGTATGTTGTGCTTCTAGTAATGTCATTTTTTTTAAGAGAGCACCATCATTCTTTAGTGAGGAAATCCCTTTATGGTATGACTGATATGTCTGTTTCGACTTTGATCAGCCCCTAATTTTGGGTCTCTGTAAATGGACTTTGGTCATCGTCTTGGAGAACTATGTATCTGCTCAATATATTGATAATTGAAACTTATTATTTGCTTGTGTGAGGTTCTAATCACTGTTTTTTTATCTCTTTTGGGTGATTTGACTAATGTTATACCTGGATATGATTGCAGAAACGATTTTCTACTTTACCTAAAAAATAACATGCTGCTAGGATCATTAGAATTGGTGCTTGATGTGCAGGTTATAATACCTTTTGGTCACTAAGGTTGCCGATAAATTTGGAGTCCTGGTTCTATGTTTTTTTTGTTGGAGAAGTTGTTTCGGAAAGTCTTGTGATAAGAGCCTAGGCTAGTCTATCCGCATTTTTCTTGGGGTTCAAAATTTGTGTATGTCAATGGGGGTAAGTGTGGTTATTTCTCCCTTTGCAAAGAAATGGTGAACAAAGGTCATTAGTTGGAAACAGGCTGAAACATACATGCTTGCTAAAACTGCAGACTTCGGCTTTTAGGTGAACAGGTGGGTTCAAGATAATACTCTTGAGGTTGCAATTTTTCTTTCCCCACCCATATTGGTTGTCTTACTATTAACTTGTTAAGTAATATGTACCCTGAAATATCTACATGGCCAGAATTGAGATTAAGGCAGGAACAGGAAGACTGAACTGTTTGTACTATATCCTGCAGCAGCTTGTTATTGCTTTCTGATGTTGTTTCATGTTTCTTTTTCAAACAAGTAAAGTGAACCAAAAGGTTTGCAGGAGCTAGAGCATAGAGCCATAGACGCAAGAGTAGTAGAGCCAAAGGTTCACATGTTTGAACAGAAGGACTTGACTGGAAGATTTCATATTACAACATTTTCTTCAGCACCGGAAAAAAAAAAAGTGCACCCTTCCAAATAAATATTCTTCTTTAATTATGCAAAGTAACCAAACCAGTATAATCGGAAATAAAATTGTTCATAAATAATTTTCAATTTAACATCATCAAACCAAAATAAAATACTTTTATTAAGTGCTAGTTACTCTAACTCAGATGGAATTTGCTCTCTAGGACAGCAACATACTCAACTGAGCTTGTATACGTACTCGTAGTCTCGTATTGTATTCGATCACATGCGGTGCACGAGGTCTCACCTAATTGATGTGTACTAATATACTCGTCAGTATCCACATAAACCTAACCAATGTCATTTTTGTTCTTTCCATTCTTCTAATCAGAACCCATTCTCCCTCCTTTCTTCCTCTACAACCGAATAACCCACACTGTCTTCAAAAATTCACCCAATACATTATTGTAAAAAAAACTAACCTCTTATTTGAGTTTCCCAATCCCATCATAAATATATATATATTTAAGTTTTCTTTTCTTTTATATAATTCAAATGGATCAAGGAGCTAGCACCCATTACCACAACCACGAGTCCAAGACTGGACTCCGATCCGATCCCTTATTGTTGGATACAATTTTCAAGCAAAACACCTAGGCTGTGTTCCGTGCGGTCAGCTATCAGTATGCTGTTCTCTCCGGCAGAGGGAGTCTTCAATTGGCAAATTATTCGTTTGGAGTCTTCAACTGCTGACCGGATACCGCCAAGCATTTTTATTTCCTTCCTTACTTGCGGTGGAATAAGTCCGGATACGAAGCTGTACACTATCAGAAAAACAACAAGGATAAATGCGGATATAAAAATGGGTCCATAGGACTGATATCAACGGTTGAGCAATTGCCATCTCTTTTATTTCATCTACTGCATTATTATGTGTTTGTAAAAGGTATACTGTACTGTGTTCTTCCTTGAAAAGGCATTTGAAATATAATATTACGTTTCAAAGGATTACTGCAATTCGTTCTGTTTCTTACGACTTCGATCAGCCCCTAATGTTTGACTCAGTATATTGATATAGTTGATCCTTTGAGTTTATTAGCATGTGTGACGTACTGTGTGAGCTTCCAGTCACTGATATCTTTGTTCGCCTTTTTGGGTGATTTGACTGATGATACGCTAATCATTCCCCAATATTCTTACGAACCTGTTTTACGTGGATGGATGAGTAATGTGATGTACACAGGTTCACAACTTAACAAGAGGTCACTCTGAAATATGTCGATCTGGTCACTGACTCACTAGTGACATAACATTGCAAGTTTCTGGTTTTCAAAGAGTGGATTAAATTAATTTGAGACAAACATGCATTAAGATGGTAGATTGCGGTAGATGACTGTTGTAGAGTGCCAAAATACAATACTAATCCTGCAGTGATTGTCGTCTACTTGGCACACTGCTAATTCTGAAATTGAAATTTCGTCTCCCACACAAATAGTGCAGGAACTGGGCGTATACTAAACTGCCATCCAGTATTGTGATACTTTGTTATTGCTTTGGAGCGTAAGATGCATACTGTCTAATAAGAAACTTAATAATGTGCACGCTTATTAGCATGTAAATCAGTACATTTCCAAACCCGTGCCTGGTCAAACAGAAGCAATTGACTGGAAAATTATGGTCTGTATATGTGGACATTTGGTACATATAGAGTTCTTTATCTTTTTGTGTTTGTAAAGGTATGCTGTGCTCCTTTTAAATGCCTCAACAGTCAACACACATCATTGAACATGCTCATATACTTGGAAGTTGGAACCCTGTATGGTTTACAACATTGTGACTACATGAATGTCAATAACCCTCCTGAAACATGTAAACTGCAGTCTGTCCCCCCAACCGAAAAGAAAAAAACAAAAAAAAACTGCAGCCTGTAGATTCAGTTGCTTGTTCGAAAGCCATTTGCCAGGTGCAGAAATGATATTGACATGACATTCTTCCAGGAATGGCGGCAACAGTACTACAAATGATGTTTCAGTTCTCCCCTGTCAAATACGACTGGATTTTGATGAACATACAACTTTACATCAACCTGATATTACAATCAGAATTTTGCTCTTCACAATCACGGCGCAACAGGAATCCATCAGACACAACGGGTTCATTCTGCTCACATGTCATTATCAAGAATATCCTTCATCATCTGTAAGGGTATTAGCCCTTCGGTTCGAATTGCATTTTTATTTGGATCCGGGCTAATGAAGTACAATGTTGGGAGACCACGCACCTACAACAGACAGATCAAAAAGAGTCACCCTGTCTTGGCTTTCACAGCAGATAACATATGCACATATTGCATCATTTCTAAATCAAGCATCAGCAAGGAACGGTAAAATGAGGAAGAAAGAGAATTTGGACACTAAGAATGACAACGACACAAATAATCTAGCAGTAAATTTGTAACAGAAGGTAGAGAAACATCTAGGTCGAGCGACTACAGTGGAACTACCTCCATGAAACTTGTAAGCAGATCAGGTTTGACCTGTAAGTATCAGGTGTCCGCATAAAAACTTATATTCTATCAAACCACACACCTCTTAGTAGATGGATAAAATCACAAATATGCGTATTGTATGGCAAGCATTTTCTTCAAGGTGATAAAAGTCAATCAACTAGAACTTGTCAACAGTTTGACAGAACGATATTCAACAGTTGCTATTGATTTGTTCTATGACTTGATGACAAGGAAATATGTGCAGGCCTATCAAGAGTTCTCAAAACAAGAACAATTACCTGCATATCTTGTGCAAATTCGTACTCATCATCAGTATCAACCTTCACAACTAAAGCATTATTCTCGTTCTCAATAGCAAGCTAGAGAAAATGAAGCCGGGAAACTTGTCAGTACAGAAATCAAAGAGAATATTTGAAGTACTATGAGCCTTAGTAAACACTAGTATGAAAAACTTTTGCAAACAAGAACCCGTTCTTCATTCATGATGCAGAACAGGAACAGAGTTCGAGACGTCAGAAATGAAATACGCTATTGCTGAGAGCAATTATGAAACTGAAAAAAGTTAGAAAGCAATCCGGTATATATTATAACCCCATTCAGACGCACAGTACTTCTTTAGGAAAATTTTCTGCATCTATCTTTGTTGTTGTTTCTACCACAATTTGTATGTACTAATGTTAAGAGTTATGAAGAGTTTACGTGTCTCAGGCTCACAGTACAGAACTAGAGAAATACGTCACCATTTGAAATGAAATGGATTTAATTCCAAGGCGTCGAAATATTGCGAGTTGCGACACTCAATTTAGTTTTATAATAGTATAGGCACATCAAAATGCATAACATTTGGATAAGTAGCATCTGACTTCTAAAGTTCAACTTTGCGCAGGGAAGAAACTTCAAATCCCCAGTTTTCCGAAAACCAAAATATTTTCCAACAGCATACAAGACATTGCACACCAAGACGGCACAGAGACAAGGTTGTTAATATAATAACATGAAACCAGGTTCTGAATCTGAAAGTTCCTTCTGAAAATCACAATCAAGTAGCATGCAGGTTTAACTATACTCAAGTTAATGTTGAGCAGTACAAGGCAACAATCACAATCTGGCATCTAGCTCAGCCAGGTTTATGGAGCCCATACCACCCAACCTTCTAATATGGCGTCATAACTTGAAGCTTTATACATCGTGAAACATCTATCTCCGTCGCTATTAGAACTAAACACTTCCACAACAATACCAACCCCATATTCCCTCAATTAATAACAGCACTCCAAAACAGTTTTGGGACATGAAAGAGGATACTGACACCGTAACTTTCCATCTGATAACTGTAAAATATCCACAAAATTAGTAGTGTTCCACACTCTAAAATTAACGCAGGTACTATTTATAGCTCAATTGAAGTTACATAACACCAATAATATGCAATCTTTATGTTTCTGCTGACATTTAGTAGAAAGTAAGTCATAAGAAATCCCACACAATGCACAGAATATGCATGCTGTGGCGCACTTTCTTCCCTCAACTTGAAACTCACCCCATTCGTAAACAAATTGCCGATATAAATTGATGCATGCCATGAATGAGGCACTCAACTCTGGCAAAGAGGTTATACAACTAGTCTCATCATTTCAGCACCAATGTTTAAACCCTGAGGCAATTCTACCAAAGGTTTCAAATACACAAGCATGGTCACTGCCATAAGCAAGTCAGGCCTCAAAGGTTAGGTTGAATTATACAACTACAAGTCATGCCTGCTGCTTAGTGCCTACAGACAACAAATGTCTCTTTTTCACATTATTCCAACATCCTCATCTCCTGAATTCATCCTAAACATTCATACATTTATCAGTTAGAAACTTAATTTAAGCACACACAACTACACACAAAACACAACCATACACTATATTTCACAGTAAAACAGTTACATAGAATAGATGAATAAACACCCAAAGAAGAGCAAATTTGAAGCTCACACACCATTTCAAGCTCTTGAGCCATCATAACGCAAGGGCCACACCAAGTTGCATAAAAGCCAATAACAATTGGCACTGTCCTTTCCCCCCTCACTAAATCCTGCACTTCCTTTGCTGACCACTTTTTCTGCAGCCCAAAAAAAACAAACACATTATATAAGCATCCAAACAACTAAGAAAAATGGGTTCTTTTCCCTTTCAAAAACAAAGTAAAGATTAAAACTTTACCACAACATAAGCATCTCCTAAGTGTTCTCCAAAAGGGGGTGGGCAGAGGGACCTTTTAGGAGGTAACAATGTGGGTTTTGCATGAAAAGAAGGGAAAGTTAAGGCTTGGTGATGTTTGTGGGGTTTTAGTGATGAGGGAGGTGAGAGAGAGTGATCGATCTTAGCATGTGGGCAGAAATTTGTAGCAGCTGAAGTTGTGCTGCTAAGAGCTGATATTACTAGCATTGCACTGATAAAGTTGTGTTTGGAGATTGGAACTTGATAGAACTCACTGTAGAAGCTAAGAGTGTGTTGTTATGTTGCTGTTTTGAGTGTCTTGCTAGGGGATAAGGTAAGGGTTTTACCATTAAAGTACAAAAGATAGAAGTTTCTCTTTTATGTAAGCTTCTAATAAAAAACAATTTTCTAAAAAAAATGTTAAAACTTTTTTTATCTACACCAAAAATTTCGTTGTAACAAGTACTGTATAATAACTTTGACCATATTGCCCTGTGCTTCATTGATAACTTAGAACTTTTCTAGCTCAAAATTGTGTTCTAGTATAACTCATTTTGCAGGTCTTGTTTTGTTTAAGACAATGGATTTTAAGTTAACTTAACTACATAATGGTAACAATATTCAACTTGTAGGCTCAGTTGACATTCAAGAAATTGCACACCAAATAAGGTACAGAGACAAGGTTCTTAACATGACACTAAGCAAATGACAATATGACATATAAGAATTGAAGCACCAAATCTGAATTTAATCCATATACACAGCCACAGTACTGTTATATTCTACCATCATCATATGTACTTAGAAAAAAATCACCAAGAGGTAAGGCTATGACTTTCCAACAACTACATATGCAAGCTAGCAATAGATCAGACAACTGCTATTCACAGGTTTCTTATAGATGACATAACAGTTTCGACTGTAAAACTGTAATACTTGGTACTTGACTAGCTATGAGCTGAGATATCCTTCTAACTACACTGTTTCTGTTTTTCCAGAATCACAAACATGTTGCAAATTTTGTTTAACTGACAGATTGATGAGTTTGCTTTAGACCATGTCAGAGTCAGTCAGACACAAGTCTTTGATTCTGGCACTTGTTTCTTATTGATGCCAGTAACTACTAATCATCACTTTGAGCATCTGATGGAGATACTGATTGATGGGCAGATTCAGCATTTGTTGGAAATTCAGTAGTATCCTCTTCATGTAAGTAATATTCTGCACCACCTGATGGAGATTCTGCAGTATCCCCTCCTTGATACTGAATCTCAGGTGTGTGAGGCTCTTGATCAACTGATGGATCCTCAGGTACTTGGGGCTCATCACCATCTTGATCAGCTGGTTGATCCTCACGTGCTTGGACCTCATCCATATCTTGAACAGCTGGTTGATTCTCAGGTACTTGAGGCTCATCACCATCTTGATCTGCTGGTTGATCCTCAGGTGCTTGGACCTCATCCATATCTTGAACAGCAGGTTGATCCTCAGGTACTTGAGGCTCATCACCATCTTGATCAGCTGGTTGATCCTCAGGTGCTTGGGCCTCATCCATATCTTGGTCAGCAGGTTGATCCTCAGGTGCTAGGGCCTCAACCCCTTCTTGATTACCTGGGGGATCTTCAGGTGCATGGACCTCATCTACTGCAACGTGGACATTGAGATTCTGTGGCTGGTTCGTTTGCGCTGTTGGTTTGGTCCACTCGTTATCTTCCAAAATATAACGAAGAAGGCCCTCCTCCTCAATGGATGGATATTCTTCTGTATCAGGATCTCCAGCTGTGTCTTCTGATTCTTTGGTTCCAGATGGTTCACCTTTTTCGAATTGTGGGGATGGACCAGGAGAGGATTCACCTCCTACCATTGGCCAGAACGGACTACCTAGAAGCAAATTAGAACAAACATTGATTAGGATAAAAAACAAAGTCACATTTATTAAGAGAATATGTCACAGCTTTAGAAGAAGCGAAAGTAAAACATCAAACAATTTTACTACCATGATGAGTCCTTGCCAAAAGCGCTTTGTTATACTCATTCACTTGAGCTTTGCATTCTGCAAAAGACGGAAGGGATCTCACTTGGGGAGAAACACAGCATAAAAGAGAATGAAGCTAAAAAAACTTTTGAAGTTTTTCAGCATAGCTAAAGCAACTAACCATCTATTGGATCTTTTATCAATTTGTAGCGTTTGAGTGCCACAAATAAAGCAGCAGCTCCAAGTACATGCGGCTCATATTGCACCTGAACAGATGTACGCAACCTGCATTTATCCACTGTCAACTCTCAATAAACATTTGACAGATCCTTGGGGAAGCGCTTTAGAGTGTTAACTTACCCATCTGCGAGAAATTTCATACCAAGTTCTAGCATGGCTTGTTTGTCCGTTTCTGGAAGTCTAAGTTTCTCAATGGATTCTCGCAAAATGTCTTGTGGAAGACGGATTGACAATTTAAATTGAAGACCTGTAATCAATTCAACCTCAGTGTCCAACACGTGGTCCTCGAACCGCTGCAAGTTTTCTTCCTGATCGAGAGAACACATCAGAATAATTACGTCATAGCAGAACAAAACTTGAAAGGGCTTCAATTTAGGACAATCATTAACTTCACAGACGAGGAAGGAATGTTGGCAAACTAAGATGTTTATCCTAGATTGTAATTTTCTTCACTGCTAAATGAAGGGTGGGTTTTGTGCCCTTCCTAAGCAATATTCTCTACTGATAGCAAGACTGCAATGGTTAACAAGCAAGGATTGGTGAGATTTTTTTTTTGTGAAGAGAAAATGAATTTACCGGAACTGCAAGATTATGAAGAAGCCTTATGAGATGCAAGATTTGAAGTTTTAGCTCTCCTTTCATGCTTTCGTTCCTACCTTTTTCTTGTTTTGTTTTGCCAATATACATAGTTATAGCTGATGGAACCCAAGGTTACAGCACATAGATAGAGTGGATCTCCTGACGTAGTTTTACGATTCCTCTTATGAGGTGTAAGATGTAAAAAAAATTGTTCGTAGCTAATGGAAATTCAGGAAAACCTTAATTGAAGATCAGTCGACAATTTTATGAAATCATAGCAATCAGTGACATATATAAGTTAAGGTAAATAAAACTCTAGGTTCTGAACTTCTGGTACAGATTTTTGGACGGCCTTTTTGATTGTTATATTTAGAATCAACTGTAACTAAGTCTACGGGGAGTACAGAATGCATCAATCATGCTAAGAGAAAGATTACCTCTTGAAAAAATTGCAGGATTTCAGGTCTATGTTGAAAGAGTATAGCGAGAGCTGTCTGGATAATATCACCTGCTGTTGGTTTGAATTTTTGTTCCACCGCATACTTTGCAGCAAGAAACAGGCAACCTAGTGCAATATACTACACAGGAACTCCAGAAGATTTAGATCAGACGCAAGGGGTTTTCACAACACTAAAGGCGGTATCGCTGCAAACATTCTCAGTAAGAAAAACTCTAATAGCTACAGGATAACATTTGAAGAAGCCACATACCGCAGCATTATAGTGTTCATCTGCAAGTGATCGACTGAGATAGAAGCGCTGGAAGTAGATCATGGCTTTAGGAAAGACACTTGGTTGTCTGTATGGGACAACATACAATTGTCACTGTTGAGAAGAAAAAGTGGCCAACAGACCACCAATAGTAGAAAGTACACAGGACCTAATTCTTTCATGCCAATTGGTTGATTTGTGCAGAAGTACAGTAGCGATGCTTATTAATATGTTGTTCATTTTCTTGCCTCTATATGATGGAAGATATATAAGATGATATGCGTGCCATGTTTCTTCATCAGTCATAAGAAGAATGAAGAAAAAAGGAATCCAAAGTAAGCTACTATTCATAATTTCAATCAAATTTAATCACTGCTAAATCAGACACATGATATAGCTAGTTCTACAGTGCCACTGTGTCAATCCCTAAAAAGATTCGTGAACATTTGCGTCTATGATATCTAGTTTGTCCTGTCTCATTAGGTTCTCTTGATCTCTGACTCTTGGTTATATTTGGCATTGCATGTAGATTAATATCCAAAGTTTCAAAGAGTCCCCACAAGAAATGTTTGCATACAAACACACTAAAAGCCACAAATATGACAAATACTCTCAAATATCCTAACCAGTTAACAACGATTTACATATATATAAAATATATACTCACAGGTCTATCTGTGTTGACACTGCATCCAGGAGAGTGGCGACACACCACCGAATATGGTTCTCATCAGCCAAGCTTATCCCTGCTTGCCTCGACGGAGAATCCTCTTCAATCTCCTGCTTACTTTTATACATTCCCTTGTCTGGCATATTTTCCTGAGTGATTTTCAGAAATCAAAAGTTTATTTAATTTCACACATTCGGCTCTGTACATTCATAGAAGTTCACATTCTTAGTCAACAATATAGCTTTCACCAATCTATTTCAGTGACATGCATATACAAGAAAGATTCAGATTATTATCTTTGAGTTAATTACCACATCACAAAATCCTTAACAAGAAAATTTGTAGGCTGTACTTATGCAAAGACCATAGAAAATAACTCTACATATAAATGAATGTTGTAGTAAATAAATCTGAAAATCATTAATTGATCAAAATAATCTCAATCTGTCAAAGATTAGTTTTATGCTAATGAAATTAACATATTCCTCACAATAAATTCACTGATACAAAAAAAGAAGACTTTTCTTATGCATATAATAAACACAATCTGCAAGTTCAAATTCTAGACAACATTTTCACTAATTAGAAATTCTTGTATTTACCACGTACTATAACTACATACACTTAAATAAACTTATGTTAAGTTTCTTGGTAACATTTATACATTTACAGCAAGAATTATAATCAACCATCATCAGCATCATAATCAAGAAATCTATGACATAATGAAATGAAAAAGAAAAAAGAAAAGAAAAATCGACTGAAGAACAGAGGATGAACACTAACCAAGTTGCAGATTTTCAGTTTAGGAGATTTTAATGAGTCTTTACGGTTAATGATCACCTGCAAAGCAGCAAGAAGTGAAATTTTTCGTTGGAAATCTTCTGAGGTTTGAAGGGAAAAGGAAGAAAGTTAGTTTGTTTGAGGTGAAGATGAGCAAGAACCTTAGAAATTTCAGAGAGAGAACAGAACAGGAAAGAATTGATGAAATATGAGTGTAGAGTGATAATGGTGAAAGTAAGTATGGTTACGTGATGTTGGTTTATATATGTAGTTGGATGGAGATTTATAGGAAGAGGAGAGAGAGTGGAGTGGAAGGATGAATGAAGAGAGGAAAACAGAGAGATGGTTTTTGGTTTATAAGAGTTTGTTGGTGAGTTCGTTAGTTTGTTAGTTCGAAGGGAATTTTGGCGCGAGAGTGTGAAGTCAACTGTAGTCTTACTGCAACGACTGGACCGGTCAAACTAATAAGAAACAGAGCCTAATAAGTAAAAAAGGTCACTAATAAATCTCTCTTAGTGAACTTTTGTACCCATAAATTACAATTTCTAAACTATAGTACATTGAGTCAGGGCTGATACATATGTAATATGTATACATGGGTTTAGTTCAAGGGCAAAAGTACTTGAAATCTATGATGTCAATATTTCAGATTGAGCCAGGGCCTGAACTTGTTCAGTGACCACTATGCAAAACTAACCCGAACCCTATGATCCGAACCAAACTACCCGAACTGAAACCCGAATATATAGCCCCAAAAGTTACAACTCGAAGTGACCTTGAGACCCAATTTCACCCGAACTGAATTAAACCGAACCCGGAATTTTTTCAGCAACTGTACTCTAAATGCATTTTTTATGTCAAATGTTTCAAAAAATAATACACCGGAAAACGACTGAGCCGAAATGAACCCGACCTGAACCGTAACCTAACCCGAAAAAGAAGTAATCTAGATTGACCCGAACCGAAACCGAATCATTTAACCCGGGTCTATATGTATGGTTGATCTTCTTGGCCGAGCAGGCTTACTTGACCAAGCAATTAAATGATCTGCTCACTGTCACTTGAACCCCTTGCTGGTGTTTGGGGTGCTCTACTCACTGCAAGCTGCTCCCACTTGAATTCTGCTGATACTTCGGAGCTTGAATACAAGCCAACACCTTCGGGCGTCTTTCATAAACATTTACATTTTTCATTATTTAGTACAATGTTCACGCAGCAACAATTGCCAACTTGAGTATTTGTGTTCAAGTTCTATGAACCCTATCACCTATGTTTTACTCATTCCATCCATTGATCCTTATTAATATTATCTATCACATTGTTCCGTAAGAGTACGTAGGACATCACGGTCATAAGCTTATAGCTCATTATCATTATATTAAAGTTTTACTCAATAGAGAGGAGAGAAAATGCATTCACAAATGGTCATGCATTATTCTTGTGAATGCTACACTCCCATTACCAAAGCAGTTCCTTTATTCTTATTCGTCATCATCATCATTTTTTCCTTTTTTTTTCTCTTTTGGACTGGTGCATACTATCGCGAACAAGAGTAAGCTTTCCCTTGCATCTCCTTCCCAACTCGGTTAAATTAGCACCTTTAATGACTAACTTTAAAATTCACTTACTTACAAGTTACTCAATTTCTCCCAATTCTTAGAGAAGAATCAACTTCTTTCCCAGCAGCAGCAGCGAATATCCTAGCAATTTCAATCTGTGTATTCGCTATGATCTCTGTCCTCTTAAGGTCCATTTCTCCTCTTTTAGCTTCTGCTTCAACCCTCATCTTTTCTACTTCTTTCAAGGTGTCCATCCTCAATTGTTCTGAACGAACAACTGCCTCTGCCAGCCACCGAATACTGTCAGTAACATCGTCCCAACTACCATCTTCTCGCCTTCTCCTTTTCCTTTTCATCTTCATCTTCTTTGATTTCAGCCCGTCCCTGTCATTACTGTAAAGAGCAGGGGTACTGCTGTCTGTTTCTAGATGATTGTGGTGATTTTTGTCTGAGAGTTGATCAGATGATTTTGCTGCCACTTCTTCATTGTCCTGTTGCACATAACAAACCATTATTTAGAAATCTACTCTAGCATATAATCTATAGTCTAAACCATGGAGAAATTTGATCTTTAACTGTCCAGAAAAATTTCAAGAAAAAATGAGGTGGAACATTAATTCATTTCAACATAAAAGATTTCATTTAAGTTGTGCAAACTAGTTTTTAGTCCCATAAGTAGTAAGATAAAGCAGAAAATTTCAGAGTATTCCTGCAAAACATATCTGGATGTCTTGAGCAAAGTACGATCCTCATATGATCAGACTATCCAGCTCACGCTGGAAGTAGCATGACAGCTGCATATTCTATATGGGAATTAGATGCAGGATTTGACTGCCAATCTGGTAAAGCTTGACTATCTTGAAGTTCACATGAGCAGGAAGTTTTTCCAGTCTAGAGGGCAGCCTCAAAGAAATGCAAAGAAAGATTGCAAACCCCTGTATAGGCCATCAACTATGATTTCTTGTGTTCCTCGAAAGGTTAACACCTTGATAATAGTTAGGTTCACACAAAAGTTTGGAAGGGTATCAGCTTGAACACGATTTCTTTTAGATTCAAATGGAGAAAATAAGATGCTACATTTGAACATAAACTTACGAGAATCTTAGCAACTAAAAATTTTACGCCGCTCCATGGGGAATTGTGGCTTTAAGTTTACTATGCTACTCGTATAAGGCTGGTATGATATACACTACAGAAAGGAATTATTGATGATATTTTCTTGAAAATATACTCATATCAGTGATCAGGAAAGTGTGCTGCCCTTTAATACGAAAGAGACATCTTTTTTAAATGATCCTTGATTTCATATAAGACTACTGATAGGTGGAAGGTCTTTGTCAGAATATGTTATAGGAGCCCATGTTAGCATTATATATGAGTAGCAAGAAACAAGTAGCAGTTAATTAAAATCAAACGCTAGTGTCTTATATAGAAAGAAAAGATACCACTGACCTTTTCCATGGGTTCCACACCATTGGACTCCTGAGAGTTTTGTGCAATCTCAATAGTCTGTTCTTGTGGTGGACCTGGTGGTGGTGGAGGAGGAGCTGGAGGTGGTGGCAACGGTGGTGGGGTTTGAGCAACAGGTGATGACTCCAACAGCACCATACCTGGATTACTGGCCACAGGGATCACCTTCAATGCAGGTGGCAGCTGAGCTGCAGGTTGCCCACCTGTACCACGCAGAAGACTATCGAGCCTAGAATAAAGCGGCCATGATGACATATCATTTGCAGCAGACTCTGATCGATACCTCTTCTTCATAGACTCGATCTTATTCTTACACTGAGTTTGTGTCTTAGGGGACTTCGTGCTACTGGCACGAGCGGAAACATGCTTAGCCACATCTTCCCAGTCCTGTCCCTTCAGCTTTGCCCTGTTCCTTAGAATCCACTTTGATTCATATGCCTCAAGCAAGCTAGACACTGCCCCTTCACTCCATTCATCTCTTTTCAATCGATCACCAACACCACTGGCGCCACTTAATGGTAGCTTATGGGGAGATTGTTCAAGCTTTGTAGGTTGGCTTTGATCTTGATTTGTTTCACCCTCCATGTACTCCCCTGACAACTTACTTCCCTACTCAAATTGTTGAAAACTTTATGACTTAATCACTATGTGAATATGTGGGGCTTGCCATGTTTTGGCTTGCTTAATATGCCCATGTAGTAGTGCATATGCTAGCATTTAGAAGTTGAACGGTTAGTTTTCAAAGGAGAAAGTGCCAAAAACTAAAATTAAAGAAGGCAAGAAAGAGAACCACTAGCATTAGAGGCCCTAGTATAGAAATGTAATGGGAAGTATACTACTATAGGGTAGTACTGGTGGGCAGCCACCAGTATCAAAAGAGAAAAAGGATAGGAGAAGAGGGGAAGAGTAGAAGTTCACCACTAGCATTTGAGAAAAGAAAAAGGAAAGGCTAGTGGGCTAAGCAACTAACCAATGGATGCTATACTTTGTCAAATGAGCTAATGATAGAAATAATGCTTTAAATTTGTGGGTTTCAGTCTTTTCGAGTGGGTATCTTTATATGAATAAAAAAGGAGAAACATTGTCGAGAGTTTTTTGTTAATTCACTGTATTTTTGGCATGGTGGGTTGGAGGCCTTTTGGCAATAGGCGTTGATATGAAGCCAATAAGGATACCATAGACGGTGGTGGTTAAGTCACGTGGGATTGCCACCCACTTAAAAACCGTATGCCATTCATCACCATGAAATGAAAGACAATCTTCTGCCCATTTCAGCTATCTCATTCACCATTAGCCACAATGCTTTGCCTCTGAGGGGGATCTCTTTTTATCTCTTTACATTCCCTTTTATCCTTTCTGTGCCTTTCAGATACCACATTAGAATCATCTCCACTTTGGCTAACCTAGCCTCATAGGGGCCATTGCCCTTTGGTCTTCTCCATTATGACAAGAGCCAGTATACTTCTACTGCACAACAGTGACGCTAACTCGACAATAGCTCTGTCTCTGTCAATCTCAAGCGAGAGGCCGAGAAGAGTTCGCATTACATTCTTCAAACTCGGCTATGATCTTTTCCAATAATAACGTTCGTCAATACATCTAAAGGTGTATAATTCTACAATGCAGTGTAGAGCTTCCACCCATCAAAGGTCATATACTCATATTGCATGTGGGTATCAGAGACTCGGAAACAATACTTTGATGTAAAGTGTACTTTTTCAGTAAAGGACTAAAGGTGGTAGAGAACCGTCACAGTTGTGCATCACATGAGTTCCAAAGTGGTGAATGAAGATGATATATTGTCCACTCTAGTCATCCAAATGATACAACATGTCATAATCAGAGGGAAGTGGACGTGATGGCAAAAGCATCTTTAGCAGTTTTGATCACTAATAGCCAATTGGCATAACTAACGGACTCTGCCATGCTACAGCAATGAGCATTTTCAGAGTTCAGCGGGAACTGACCCTGCATGAATGCTCTTACTGTCGACATCGTAATCTAATAGGTTACGGAGAACTTTCAACTGGAATTTTGTTCTTCAGGTAATGAATTATTCAAGCTCGGAATCAACAAGAAGCCGAAGAAATATTGATACTACGCCATTACACCCCTATCAGCCTGCAGTCCATCCATGACAGGGCATGGGGAGACCAGAAGAATGTATCCCATCCACCACTAACCAGCCATAAACAGTAAATAATAAATGTACTGCTTTGCACACTAAATTAGGAGGGTGATCATTAATATTGATTACCAGTCTCCGAAGGGAATTGTAACCTTGTTTTTTAAAAGTTCTTCCTTACACTATTAGAACTTGCTATCTGAAGTCTACAAAACCAAATTCGAAATTTGTTTCTTAGGGTCCTTAAGAAACTAATTGATTCAATTTACAACCACTGAAACTCAAAAGGAATAAGGAACAGGATGAAGCGTTGATTCATAGTATCTTGGTTCAGAAGGATTAGATTAATGATTAAAGGTTTTTAACCTTAATGGATGACATAGACATGCACAAATTTGACCAAAAAGGGAAACTAAATGCAAATAAGCTGATGCCTGATGCTAAGAGCCAGTTGATGATAGACCCAAGCATATTAGGATCAATCAACAAGTCTACGGGCAGCAAGAAATGGTCAGTCATTGAAACCTGACTCAACAACAACACTCTCCAGAAAAAAGAAAGAAAGAAGACAGAAAGAAAGGCTTCATCAAATAAAAGTACACCCAGGAAATGAGAGAGAAAAGCTGAGGTATCTTTTGGCTAAATGGTAGTTGAAAAGGAAAAAGTCAGAACCTTTTTAAAAATTGGTAGACGAGAAAACACAAAGGTAGTGCTCTACTTGTCTTTGATACCCCCCAAAGTAGTGTATTTTGACATAATAGACTTTGGATACTTTCAATCATTGTATTACTTCAAACAATTGAATGGTACGAACTCTTTTTGTTCACCACTTCTCACCTTAAACCACTGCTGATCATACGCAACATAAAAATTTCCTTTCAGTTACTCTCCTGCTAAGAACTGAGCTAGCTGACCTATGAACATTGTAGCTGAAAGGCAGACTGTCTATCTAGTTGTCTAGGTCAAACACAAGCTTAAAACCTGAGTTGACTCGTCTTCTGAAGGGCTGTGTTATAGAACATGAAGGCATGAACTAATTATCTGACTGAATGAAACAAGAAGAGTTCACCTATTTGCTGATAAAACCCTTCAAAAAATTTATATCAAAACATGATCTTGGTCCGCTAATATGGTTAGCTTTGCCACAGAAGATGGAAATGACAGTCCCTCAAGTTGTATAGTGTATGAGAATCTGAAGTATGCCTTACCCAGATAGAGAAAACCACGGGATTAAAAAAAATCACGACAGAACAAATTTGAAGTTCAGACGAGCCACTCCAAAAGTCCAAATTAGATATGAAGACCCGCGTACCTTCACTGGACAGACCAGCAGATGACAAACATATCAAGTGCACAATCAACAGAATGACATTGGTTTATTCAATACTTCCAGTGGCCATGACCAACAGAAGGACAGCCATTTCTGGCCTTGACAACAGGATTTAATAATTGTGTAGTTAAAGAGTCCGGAGAACTCTGCAAGCACTCTATTTCTTCAAGGGACTATTGTTTACAATATGCGGCAAAGGTTAAAACAAATACACATAGATGGCGCTACTATGAAGCGCAGCCAAAAAGTTTTACCTGCTTGATGGGTTTGAAAGCGGACCTACATCTTAATAATCAGGGCCAAGTACAGGATATACTGCTCAATACTTTCTACTACTAAATAGAGCAAGCCTCAGTTTGATTCAGATTGGGCGACCACTTAGCAGATAGGCTCTCAAAAAATGATGGTGCAAATTTGAGATCTTCCAGTAAATCCAAAAGAAAAGAATCTACTGACAGTATAAAGCAATAGATCAAAGCAAATTCAGCTGTGAAAAGCCGAAAGCTGAGGTCTTATAAGAAAATTCCAGCACAGGATGTACTCTAACCAAGCAAAAAATGTAACACATAATACACTGATGAACGGAGTTTATAATAGCAGACTTTTGTATGGGACACAATGACACATCACACAAGTAATCACATATAATAGCATCACAAATGATAGACTTCCCCAGAGTGCTTGGGTGACTTAGGGACAATAGACTTGGCACTCAGATCATGAAAATTCATATACAACAAGGACAACAAGGAACACACAGATATATGAATGTCTGACCTTAGTATAAGTCCAGAAGACGATGAATGTCTGACCTTCATATGAGTCCAAAGGCAGCGGCAAGTCGGCAACACTGGCAAGATTGAGTGATATAGTTCAGCAGTGAGTCAGTGACCATTATCAGACTATGAATACACCACATTGCAAATAATGATGAGAATCGAGGTATTCGCCACACTAACCTTTACCTTATTCTTCAAAAGCGTGGCTTACAAAAACTTTGACAAGTTTGAGACAGTACATCATTTCTCATTGTTCTTGTTCACATGTCAGTCTGACAGTCAAGACTTAAGATCTGATATGACAAATCATAAACTCAAACTCGTGTACCAGAGCTAGTAGAGGTGGGTGGGAAATTAGCATTCAACTCCCATGTAGCGCATCTGCAGACATCTAATGCATAGACTAACAAAAGAAACAGAAAGATCACTAGAAGAAAAGGTCATTTCTTCGAGGGAAACAGATAAAGCAGCACACCTCAGGGCATGTACAGAACACCAGAGACTACGCTTTCTCTGTTGAACAGCTGACGGTTTTGTGTACACAATCATAGTTTCTTCTCCAAGCAAAAAGCATATGCCACATGAGCTAATGAAACTATTGAGGCTCAACTTAGCATAAATTCTCCAAGCACAAGGAAATATCATCAATTAGCTAATGAATGAATCGAATTAGTGAAAATTTAAGCCTTCATAAAAAAGTACAGAATATATATCCTTTTACACCACAACCCAGAAATCGTAAAATCAAGAATCTAACTTTATCTCAAAGAACCACTAAACTTTGTATCCTATCTAAAACAATCTCATAAGAATGAGACCAAAAACAACAATCTCATAAGAATACACAACTAATCAGATTCACACACCCATACCACAGACAATTTCACCCTACACTCGTAAGTCATCATCTTTCTCATTACTTTCCATAGCCATTTCAGTTAGACACTGAGTCAAAACGAACCTGAATCCAAACCGGCCTCCACCAACTGATCAATTCCTCCTCAAGATCGAAGTCTCAGCCCTTTCTTCCGAGAGACTGTAACAAGTCATCAATCTATCACCCTCAAATCCAATATCACAACGACAACAACAATCTAGCGTAGGCATTAGGGGTCGGCTGAAAGATGTTACTAGATTTTCCATGACAATCACTCGCCCACCGCGGAACTATCCTCCTTTCTCGAGCTTGAGGCCGACAATGAGTTTAAGCGCTCATCAGAATAAACCAAAGAACCACAGCTCTACCCTACCCCCTCCAAACTCAATAAGACCGAGCATCCGATATCGGACCCGAATCCAAACCCGAACTCAAACCCGCCACAACCTCCCTACCCCCCTCCTCGTCCTCCACCACCTCCTCGAGAATCATCAGCAAAGCCTCCGCCTTCCTCCTCCCTTTCTCACTCCCACTCTTCATCACCTCTCTCAACCCATCCACAATCTCCTCAATACCCTCCTCCCTTATCTCCCTCTTCACCTCCTCCCCTCCCAACCTCACCAAATTCAACAACCCCGCCACGGCGTTCTCCCTCGTCCTCTCCGACCCCAACCCCACCAACTCCATCATCACCCTCACACCCTCCACCTTCCTAAACCCCTCCACCACCACCTTCACCGCCTCTCCCCCACCCCCACCACCACCCGCCACCTGAGCCACCACCGCCGTCGCATCCTCCACCAACCCCACCGCAACACCCACCCCTCTCCTCCTCTCCACCACCCCAAACAACGCCTCCACCACCCCCAACTCCACTATCACCACCCTATTCGGCGCGTGCAACGCCAACGCAAACAACGCGCGCAGCGCATCCCTCACCGTCCTGGACACCGACAACGGGCACCTGACAATATCAATCAACGAGTACACAACATCCCTCATGGCCCCAATTACCGGCCTATACTTCTCATTCACCAAAATACTATACACGGTAGCAGCACAAGACTGTACGGCCGAGGGGTGGAAGCCACGCGCGTGGAGGGACAGCGCGTGGGAAATGGCGTCTAAGAGACGGGGCGTGGACATGAGCGCGTCGCGCGTGGTGATGGATATGTTTAACAGTGTTGCGGCGCCGTTTTCTTGGATGAGTTGGGAAGGGGAGTAAAGGGTCTCGGCTAGGATCGGGAGAGCTCCGGATTGGGCAATGATGGGTCGGAATTCAGGGTCGGTTTTGGTTAGGAGACGAAGCTCGCATAATGCTGCGGTTCGGGTTTGGTCTGAGATTGATGTTAGTTTGGTCGTTAGTGTGTTTGCTACGTGACGCTTTACTTCCGACATGATTGGTTTCAGTTTTCAGTTTTGTTTGGTTTTGGTTAAGGCTTTAGAGATGATTTTAAATCAATTATTATGGAGGAGATTTTAGGAGGGTTGACTAGTTGAATGTATGGTAGTCTTATGATAACCAAATACAGATAGATGGGTAAATAGTAGTGATAGTCATCAAAATTTGGATGTAACAGCAACCGGTCTAAGAAGCCAACCACCACCATTTGATTAAACTATTATGGTAGTTGAGAAGTTGAAAATTGAGAAAGCTCTGCGCGGGAGCGGGTGACCAGACCAGTATTTTCTTACGCCAAAGAGTGGCACTGCAACAACAGTACAACACTGAGCCACTGACCAATGCACTCGACACTTGGACTACTGGTCTAGGCTCTAGCCACGGGACTAGTCCGAGTTTGAGTCGTATCGTGTCGAGTCGAGGCCAAGGTACACAAAGGGTGATAGACTGGATAGTGGATTCGCCTTCATGGCAAGCAAACATTAACTAACTCCAATTTTCCTTTTACCTTCCTTTTTATTCTTTATTCTCCTTCATCACTACATGAAAGAAAATAAAAGTATCAAATTGATGAATCCGTACATCCTACACCCGGTATACCATGCACCATATATCATATATAGGCTTGACCCAATAGCAACATAGCAGTCTAAAAGAAAAATAACCATATATATAAATTATAATACACTATATAACATATGTATGGGCCTGGTGTACCATGACTCCATGAGCGCATGGTACACCGGTCGTCCTTGGTGCTATATACACCCATGGCCAAAACATTACATGCACCCATTTTAGTTTTTTCCCAAAATACCCTTCCATAAATAAGGATTTTTTCCCATCCCAAACAGCCGCAACAAACCAGCATCTCTTCATTTTTTTGTCCCTCACACACTTCCCTGCTTCCCTTTCCCATCTATATCTCTCAAGTGTCAACCCTAAAATTAGCCCCGTCATTCGGTTTGTGATAAAAGTGGAGAAAGAAAAGGGAAAATTAGATGAAAATTACTAAGAAAATATTTTTTTTAATATGTAAAAAAAGAAGCCAAATATGCTCTAAATCAATGAGTCTTTGGTTAGAGCAAGTGTTTATTGTACACGAGTGCTAACAATATTTTTTAAAAATGAAAAATTAAATAACATGGTGTAAAATCTGAAGGTAGTATAAATTTTGATTACTATTAAATTAAACTAAACTTCAAAAAAAAACTTAATTAAAAATTATTGAATCAAACTCAAAAAATTAAACTGCATCGATCTACTAAATCCTATTTCAAATATAAATGAGCCGAAAAAAGGTTTTTAAAACGTATTTTGAAGGGAAGAGGGAGTAAAAAAATAGAGTCCTTCGGGTGTAAAGGACTTAACGTTTGATTGAAACTCCCATTAAGGACCTAACGTTTTGAAAGTGGCTAAAAAGGACTTCATCTTAACGGTGTTAAGTTTTCCGTTAGTTAAGTCCTTTTTACCTATTAAAAAACATACATAGGTCCTTATAGGACGGTTAACAAAACGTTAGATCCTTTCTTACTTATACTATTTATGTATGTTATGATAGCAAATACACTTGTAAAAATGGCAAATGCAAGTCTTAAAAATAAAAACAAATACAAGAAGCAAATTTTCGATTTAATTTGCATCCACTAAACATGTTTTAGTGCTTGAAAATTGACTACAATTGCATAAAGGAGGAAATGACGTTGATGACTTGAAGAGTTTAGGAGTTTAGTCGGATAAACGACAAAAGGAGTATAGGTGTCAAATGGGTCTATCAGTTCGGTTCAATACATTTTGGGTTAGGTTTGTTGGCCGACCGACCGGGTTCAATTTGGTTTGGTTTAAGTTTTTTCAGGTTCAGTTACAATCGGGGTTAGATTCGGTTTCAAGTTGGATTGGTTTCAGGTGGCGTTAATGTTGTTTCGGTACCATTTCAATTTTGTTAGCACGACAATATAAGTTGTTAAATATAACTAAATAATTACAGTTTGTTCTAATTGAAATATGTTATA
>ONZK01000710.1:27501-38387 GCA_900322385.1 Pharnaceum exiguum
ATGACATTTATGTTATTATTGTTTAAATTTATGACATTAACACAACCCGAAACCGAACCTAACCCCGATTGTAACTGAACTTGAAAAAACCCAAACCAAACCGAATTGAACCCGGTTGACCGCCCAACAGTCCTAACCCGAATTGTATTGAACAAGTAGACCCATTTGCCACCTATACTCCTTTTGTCGTTTAAGCAAATGAACTCCTAAACTCTTCAAGTCATCAACGTCATTTACTCCTTTATGAATTTGTTGTCAATTTCCAAGCACTAAAACATGTTTGGTGGATGCAAATTAAATTGAAAATTGGCTTCTTGTATTTGTTTTTATTTTAAGAATTGTATTTGCCATTTTTACAAGTGTATTTGCTATTATAAATTACATAAATAGTGTAAGTAAAAAAGGACCTGACGTTTTGTTAACCTTTCTATAAGGACCTATGTTTTTTAATAGGAAAAAAGGACTTTGACTAACGGAAAACTTAACACCGTTAAGATGAAGTCCTTTTTAGTCACTTTCAAAACGTTAGGTCCTTAATGGAAGTTTCAATCAAACGTTAGGTCCTTTACACCCTAAGGACTCGTAAAAAATACAAATGTTTTGAATAACATGGTGATGCAATGTGGGACAAGGGTTGACATCTCACCCCAAAAAAATAATTAAAAATTCACAAATATAAAAACAATAATTCAAGTAGCCTTTCTCTCGACATAGGCCTATTTTTTGAAAACTTTAAGTTCAATTCAATTTTGTTCAGTTCAATTCAATCTTTCTTAGTTAAAAAAATTTGATCCCGAATTCATACATAGTTATGAGTATATAATTGGAAATGATTTTAAATTATGAAAATTCGTAGAGGAATTGTTAGTAATTCTTTTGTCGTTTCTTTGTATAAGATTGTATTTTTATTTAAACTTATGAACTACTTTAAATATTTTTTGTGACAATTGTTTCTAAGTATTAAAAGTCTTTTCTTCCAATTAATATCATTCGGTTGTGTTGATCACTTTGTGCCCTATAGAAAATCAGCAAGTCTTTGGTACACCGGGTGTAGGCTTATACCGGGTAAATTAAAACTAATAATAAAAGTACTGACTAGTGACATTAAAAATTAGACTAATGATATTTGTTATAATTAATACCAGTTATAAATTCAGCTTTAGGTGATTATCAACTATAGAAAAATGGCTACATAACCTTCCAACTTCTTATTTTAGTGAAGTTATTGGAAGGCAATACTTTAATGCAGTAATGCATGGGTCAATCTCGGAAACAACCTCTCTGTTTTCTTAAATATGGGTAAGGTTGCGTACATCCTTGCCCCAGAGCACCTCCATTAAATGAGGATTTAGCCTCGATTGTTGTTGTTATTTTACTAATTATAAATTCACCTGATGTACACCAGATGTACCTAAAAATTGAAGATAGAAAATGGGAGGATCTGCCACTATATGAATGTGAATCTGGTACTGATATGCGATAAAGCATCGAATACTGATTATTCATTCATCACTTATCTTGGAAGAACAAAATAAATGTGGGATCTGATACTAATTGACTACCCATAGCCTCCACTCTCCTCATGGAACAAATTCACAACGCCAAGGTTCGAACTGACAAGGAAAATACAAAAACAAAAACGAACATATTTTTTTTTGATGGAAAAAAAACGAACATATTGCATTTATCGTGATGTATATAATATTCATTCTCTCTAAGCGTATGTTTTGTTGTTATATACGAGTAGGAAGTTTGAAATGTATTAAACTAAAAAAAGATCAAATTTAATTAAAATTATATCCAAAATTAAAATGAACCGAATTAGATAAAACCGAATTCAATTATTAAAAAAAAAAACTTAACTATGTAATACTTAGTTTACAAAAATACAACCTAATTAAGTTTTTTAAGGATATATTGTTGTCATCACTTTAGAAATTACTACCACATGCCTCCCTCCGAATTTCGTTAGAGTATCATTACAATTATGATGGAGTTCGAGACTCAGCGTACGCAAAAAACCTTCATTGGGAGACTCACCTACCATAGCCAGGTGTGCGATCCCGGTCGGGTTTAATATGGACGTAGTCAGAGCAAAGCTCCGATGTACCAAATGGACAACTTGAATGTAGACACAGTTTTTTTGGAAAATAAAAACAAAAACATTTTTTTAGTAAAAAATAAAATGTAGTGTGTAATCCGCCAATTATTTTTTGGACCAATGATTAATTAATAAGGTTTCAAATGATGAATCAATTCTTAATATATGAAAAGTGGCATGGAATATATGCATTTAGCACATTTTACAACGTATAATGATAAGGTCCCTTTTTATAATCTAAGTGGAACGAAGAACCAGAACCCAACAATTTGCTCCCATATCCAAAATTCCACTAACATATGATCAACATGTGCATTTATAAAACTGCGTAGTAGTTATTTGCTCAGTGCCACAAACAAACCAAAGCTAAACTAAATAAGTCCAAACAATTTGGATCGTCAATGACATCCATGAAACTACGCAAGCCAGGCTTTGGTGCAAGCCAAAGCCACTCCTCTGAGTACCACCACCGAGAAGAATACCATATGAGCCAATCAAGCCACTCTGAGCAAGGTTGGGCAGCCAAGCCCAACAAGACCAAAAACGATAGCTCAACTCGTCAATATGCACATGCCCAAAGTGTTATGCCGACTCCATCAGTCCATGTAATGGAGAGACAAGACAGCAGTCACTTTGGTCAAGAATGGGCTGGAAATGTTACCAAGAGCGCTAGCAAGATTCAATCTAATGAATCATGCGTTCCAGTGTTCAATGAGGATCATATAGTGGGAAAATTGGAGCAAAGTTCAGTCAAGAAAGCCACCGAATACTCAAACCTTGTACAAGCCAACCGCTCTGTAGACTCCAACTTCAAGGAACATGAGGAGGTGTACAAGTACAGCAAAGCCGGTGGCGATCGCGAGGGTGGTTGGGCTGACAAATCCTCCAACAACATAGGCGCAGGTAATTTTAACCACTCTTCTCAAGGCATGCACAACGAACAAGATGCATGGGCGAGTGAACGTGAACCTACAAAGTTACTTAGCCCAGTTAAAACAAGAAGCTTTAAACAAGGAGTGTACCAAGAAGAGCCTATGATGGGAAAAATGGAAAATGGTTGGGCTAATAGCCCATCTAAAGGTAACTACTCAGGGGTAGGAATCCGTAAAGAAGAGCAAATGATGGGCATGAATCACGTTAACCCAATTAAAGAAGAGGGTAATATGATGGGGAAAATGGAAAAAGGTTGGGCTAATAGCCCATCTAGACCTAACTATTCCGGGCAAGGAATGCGCAAAGAGGAGCACATGATGGGCATGGATAATGGTTGGGCCAACAATCCAACCAAAGCAAGCCAGTTAGGAGCTGGGATGCAAAAAGAGGACTATATGATGGGAAATATGAGTAACGGTTGGGTTAGCTATCCAACAGCTAACAACTCGAGTTTTTCCATGCACAACGAGGAGCATATGGCGGGACAAATGAATAATGCTCATGTTAATAGACCGGGTAAAAATAACTTCTCCAACACAGGGATGTATAAAGAAGAGCATGGAATGGGTAAGATGGACCATGGGTACTCAGGCTTGGGTCAGTTTGCGAACTCTGGCCGCCCAATGTACGAGCACGAGCATGGATGGGCAGGGAAGCCCAACAACTCTTATGGCCCGGCCAATGCGTTCTCGGGAAAGCCCAACAACTCTTATGGCCAGGGCCTTGGATACTCAGGAAAGCCCAACAACTCTTATGGCCCAACACCTGGATACTCAGGAAAGCCCAACAACTCTTTTGGCCCAGACCATGGATACTCAGGAAAGCCTAACGACTCTTTTGGCCTGAACAATGTACAGTTTGGCAAGCCCAACAACTCTTATGGCCCATCCCATGCACTATCGGGGCATGCAATGTACAACGATCAAGGATGGGGCGGAAAGCCCAATAACTCCTATTCAAACTCGGGTCATGCAATGTACAACGAGCATGAGAATGGATGGGCTGGAAAGCCCAACAAAACTTATGGGCAGACCCATATCAACCACTCGGCCCAAGAGATGTATAACCATCATGATTATCATGATGAGCATGATGTTCACGATATTATGGATGAAATACTTACCAGGTACCCGGCTCATAACATACACGGTGAACAAGCCAATTGGGTCCCGAAGCCTGGCGCGTATGGTAAGCAAGGAGCATGGGGTGGACTGCCTCATCAAGGAAGCAATGCACAAGCTATGGCGTGGAGTGAAAGAAAAGAGAAAAAGGAAGAACATTCATCTGCTTCTAGTGCTCAAAATTTTGGAATGAAGATGCACAAAGGAATGGTTGACCCTGGCTTTGGAGTGGAGAGTCCTGGAATGCACAAAGGAACTGTTGACCCTGGCTTTAGTGTCGACTGGTGACAATGAATGTGATGACCTAATAACATAAGCATACAAAGGTAGAGATCTCTAGCTTTAAAATTTTAAGATCGTGTAAAATAAGACTATGATATGATTCACACAATTATCATTAAAAGAAAATATATATCAGCTTCCTCAGGAAAGTATGACCTTATGTATAAGCTGAGGAATAAATTAAAGTGCTAGCAATGCCGGATTTCGTCTATTTGTATTAATAATTGTACTATGGTGATGGCGTGATGCATGATTGTATGATGCTTCTTTCTTAAGATCAGTGGCCTTCACTATTTTCTATTTATCTCTTCCGGCCACTTCCTTCTGGTACATTTCTGTTTTTGAATTTGTTATAAAATGAGTGGACAAATAGTTGCTGTCAACAGCTCTCTGTGTCACACAGGAAATTAGAATTAGAGTGGAAAACGATTTAATCTCGAGTGTACACGATCAAATAGTCAGTACTCAGTAGTGGTAAAATCTTACACCTAATGAGTTTGTTACTCCTACGAGGAAGCTACATTGACTGAAAATAAAAGAGATCTCAACTTGAAACGTCTTGTTGATTTCATGGCTCATACTTGGCTGTCCCACTCTCTAAGCGAGTCAATCCTCCTTATTGGTCAATTCTTCATATAAAATCGATATTGAATAGGTTAATCAGAATCCATTTCATATAGTTTGGAATTTGGATGCGAGTTGTGAATGTAGACATATCGAAACAAATATCAACATCTGGCCATCTGCGCGATGCAGATCAGTAATCTGCCCCCCCCAAGAGTCCAAGACAATGCACGTCCCACCAAAGATATAAACCAGTCATTCAGATCACAAAATAGAACGACCAAAGACAGATTCAAAGCAAAGATATAAGACAAGCATATGCATAGAAGAACAACCCGTGACATTACTGCATCACTAAACAACAAAAAATCAGTTCATTTTTCAGCTCTTGACTCACGTAGTCACGTTACAAATCACGAGCTTTCCAGAAAAATTCTTAACTGGTACTCTCTTTTAATATTAGAAAAAAAACCCAGACAGTATCTGAGGACAACAAGACATCCTAGCTACTAATTATAAGCTAATTAACCTATAATAGTCGAGATCAAACCATCGACTAAAAAAGATTATTAGAAAGTACAAGCAAGAATGTTTCTGTTTGTTTGTTTGTTTTCCCACTTAATTAGCTTAGCTACATGGTTCACGGGCAATGCCAAGCCTGTTATTGGGCACGTCAAAGACGATCCTATGGTTCTGCTGCTGCATGTTGGCAATGATATTGAGGACAGAATTGACATTGTCTGGGGCAGCGGCTATGGCCAGGCAGGCGGTGGGTGTAGAGGCGCTGCGTAGCATAAAGTTATCCTGGGGCAATGTCATGTTAAGACCTGGAAACATGAACGTAATGCTTGGAATTGTGATGGGAACGGTGTAACATGTGTCAAAACCCCCTAGAGAAGTCACTGTTGCATTGCCCATCCGACGTCGGAACTCGTCCCTTACGGCAGTGTAGGCTGGTAGGACTAGCCGAGTGTACACCGTGCCTGATTGTCATTTGAGAATTTTAGAGGACAAGTGTGTCAGCATGCTTTAAAAACATTAGTCATCACAATTCACAACTAGCTAGTCTAAGTCTGCTATCCCGGACTTATTTTCCAAATTTTCAGCTCATTGCAGTTAACAATTCAGTACTTTATATGATAGTTTTTCAGTGATTACGTAATCGTCAAAAGTGTAGTATCAAAAGCAAAATCGAAAATTCTTCTAATTCAAGTTACTAGAATTCATTATTAATATATCGAGTCCGGACTACTAAAGTACCTCCTAAACTCCTACAGCTAGCAAGTACTGTATGGGATTGAGATGGTCTTCCAATAATATTTCACCAATTAATTACTGGACAGGTAAATTATACGGTAGGTTCTAGCTAGTCACGGTATTTTGGCCTCTTACAATTGTAAGTACGAGTACTTTTTAAACTAGACAGGGCAGACCGGCAGAGGACTTGTGAAAAAAGGGAGTACTTCTATGTCTGTGTACAATACGAGTTCACGGGTGCGTTTCTGTCGGCACCTCTAGTACTTTTACTCATTGCTTGCTGCAGAAAAATACTGCAAAAAGATTTGCGTAAATCATAATCCTCATTATCCTTTTACGTCCCAAGTCTCCTCTTTAAGCATCACGATTTACTACTGGGCCGCTAATGTCAGTATGTGCGTATTTGTTGTTTCTTTTGTTGGAGATGAGACAATATCTTAAGCTACTGATCATATAATCTCCTTTACTTCAGTGCACTACTCTTGACTCACTTATTTTAATCTAGCTTCAGTTCCAATGTGGTTGCTAGTTGCAACAATAGTTTGATACAATCTAAATTTATACGAGTAGTATTTAATTTTATCATCATTGGAGACCTAAGAGAGCAATAAAAGGAGTAGTTTGCTAGCTATTTTATAAAATACAATTTAGTAACAAATAGATGGTATCAAAACGTTGTAGCACACTAATTAGTAAGAAAGTAAGAAATGAAGAAGTTTTAGTAACTAGTAACATACCAGAGTCAATGATGGTACCCGCACCAGTTGCAGGGTTGAAAGCCAAAGCAGAAGGTGGAATATCCACTATCTTCTTACCAACCTTAATGGCAAGCAAATTAACATAGTATAATGAGGATCTTCTTGGGTTTGCAAGCAAGGGGGTGTAGTGCATTTTAACGGGCTGTGCTGTTGGTCCTAGCCTTAGTTGGCCAGAGAAGTTGGATGATTTGAAACTGGGCAAGCAGTAGGAGAATGTGGATTTGTAGAGGCTTTTTGATTGAGAAAGGAGGGAGAGTGGACCGCGGCCGAGGCCCAGCAACCCCTGGGGAGGGACCGAGGTTCCGGTCGCCTGCTGGATGCACCCGAAGAGGTAGCCAGGGATGTTGTCTTGGGCTAGGGCTATGGTGTCCTGGGACAGGGCTGATAATATGGTGGAACTGCCGTAAGTCTGGTTAAATGTGCATAGTTTTTGGAGGCAAATGGGGTTTGTTACCTGTAAAAAGAAAGACAAAAAGTACTTAGTGTGACTGAAATTGGTTCACATATGCAGAAATCGATTAGTAAATGACCACTACTGCACAAAGAAAGTTAACTCAGCAGTCAATATTCGGTCACATAATATTGGTGCAATTTTTCAAGCTATTTAATATGTTACTCTATATTATGTTCAACAGAAAAACAATGTTAGCCTATCTCATACTCTGTTTTGGGATGGGGATGGGGTATTGGGGTATTATTTCGGGATTTCTCAGAAATCGAAATGATAATATTAAGATACTGATCGGTTTATCACGGATATTATACATGATCTTGCACTTAAACAATGATATGGATAATTTTGTGCATTAGTTTCCTCAGTTCAATGAAGGTCAGCATTGGGATTGTATTAGTTTACATTGAAGTTCACATTTGCTAGATCCGCGGTTTATCCTGGCACGGCTTTCAACTAATAAGAGAACTAAAGGATTATGATTTTTTTTGTGTAAAGGGAGGCACCGAGGCCAATAAGAATTGAAGTCTTAAGGGTTGAAGGTGTGCTCTCTACTACTTGAGAGAATTGAACTCCCAATCTTAAGGGTTGAAGGTGTGCTCTCTATTACTTGAACAACTCTTTCTTTTTAACGGATTATGATTATACATCCATGGTTAAAAAAAGAAAAACACCATTTTGTCAACAAGTTAAAACACAATAATACGGAGTGTTACCTCAAAAGCTTGTTTTTTTATCTGTTTCTTATTTGCTATAGAAGTCGAACTTTCTATGAAATTGATGCTTTGTCTTCACTGATATTAGCAGAATAGTAGAATACTTGATGACTAGAAACATGGATTATGAAAGTGGCATAAGGTAATTTACTAATAAATAATAATCTCTCTAAAGATACGTTCAAAATGAGACAAGGACATAAAGTTAGCAAATGATGACCCACATGTAAATGGACAAAAGACTAGATCACAATAAGTTTAGAATAAAATTGATCAACATAACAATGAATGAAGTATAAAACGAAAACGTTAATCTCACCTGGTTGCATTGTGTGGTACCACATCCAACACCTTTAAAAGAGGTGGACTTATCAGAGGCAAAAAGAGTGGAGCTAGGACAACCAAGGCAACCATTACAAGGCAACCAAGCAACATCACTGCTAGTATCTAAAGCCATGAAGAAAGTTTGGGCTGGTGTCCCAACCTTGACCCTAACAATGTAGGTAGGGCTCTGCATGAGCTGGCGAGCCCAAGCTACAGGAGCCACTGACTTCCCAGCCACGAGGCTCGACAAGTAGAGGAATCTGGCTTGGTCCTGGGCTAGCATTTGGACTACACTCTCTTCCCATGACACTGAATTCTTAGGCTTAAATGGTAAGCATTGGCTAGAGACGTGGAAGACCTTAAGGATTGAGCCCTTGTCCTGTGAGAGGTTAGGGCAGGTGGCTTGGGTTTGGGAGAGTGAGTAGATGAGCAAGATGAGGAGAGACAGTGGAATGGCTCCTCTCATGGTGGCTAACTGGCTATGGATTAGCTTGGTTTTGGTATGTAAGTGGTTTTTGGGTTTTGAGCTTTGGTAAGTTGATGATAAGTTCAGTGTTGTGGGTTTATATAGTTGGGGAGGATATGATAGTGGAAAGTGGGGAGTGGGGAGTGTCTAGTACTCTAGTGTTCTACCAGACTGTATTCCATTTTGTATTTTTTTTTTTAGTGTTACACCGCTTTTTGCTGGATGATTTTACGTTTCTAGCCAATGCTTACCAAATCAATATTCCTAGATCCTAGTGGCGTTGTAAAATATACGGAGTAATGCACAACATTTGTCCCAAGGTAGTGTATATGTTTTTCTTCTGGAATCATGGTAGTGTACTGGTGTATATATATGTCGGCTAGTCTTTGTACACTAGATGTACGGATACACCGGGTGAATTTATTACTAATAATAAAGGCGCCGACTAATGACATCAAAAATCTGACTAATTATATATGATGTAATACTTTATAAAAAATACCCGATATACCCGTACACCGGGCGTACCAAAGAATTGGAGTATATACGTTGATCCTAATGAAATCGGTGTCAAACTTGCCACTGAAAACATCAAAATAAAATGAAGCTGAATTTGTTCGTTCTCAAATTTAGAGATGAAAGGAAAAAAAATCAATAACTTTTTGGTGTCCAATATTGCTACTGAATTGTAATCGGTTACATTTTAGTTTCGACTTTGTAATCGAATATTTATGTTTCCATTCTGTAATTTCAATGTTAATTTTGATACCATAATTCTCCATTCTTGATACACTGAATCACGATACGACACTATTTTTTGGAATAATATATTTTGGTATCCATTATGGAACCGAAAAATATTGATTTTTATTAATGTGGGATTGGTTGGAGTGTTAAGTAGCTCCATACCGCTTAAGTGAGACTTCGAGTTCGAGCCTTCGTGTATACATAGATCTTTATTGGGAGACTATTAGAGATATTGTACTATACTAGGAAACATATACTGTAGAGATATTATTCAGTATCTCTAGGATTCTAGTTAGCTTGATGAATAATCTATTGTAATACTATATATTGGGTTCTTCCCCATTACTGTTCTACACTTCTACACAACATCAATAATACTATTCTACTTCTACATATTATTCTGTCATGGTATCAAGAACAGATTAAATCCTGGTACTTCTAAACTCGTTTCCGCTTGGCCGGTGGTTGGCCTAACATATAGCCAACACCGGACCATCTACAAATAAATACTACAATTTTTTCTACCCAGATCTACTTCTCGCTTCCTCCAGCCTACAAATTTGTTTCTACTTGAATTCTATCATCGTTTTCCGCTATCATGCGGAGTTCTACTATATATTATCGTCATCTACTACTGTTATTCTCCTTGATGTTGATCGTGTTCTATGGCCATTTCGTACTACTTTTTCTATTCTAAAATTTTTATTATTACTCTTCTATGGTGGACCGAATTTATGGGTTCTTTTGGTGGTTCGCTATTCTACTGCTACTACAACTCTCGGCTTTTATGTTCAATCTATAATTCTTATTATTAGTATTACTTTGCTATTCTTCTAAGTATACTATTATATTAATCTTCTATTCTATTCTTGGTGAGTTGACATTACTTATGATACTTTGGTTCAGCTATTGCTTACTACCTCCTCCGTACTACTACTTCCTCAATACTTCCTACTCCTACTACTACTAAGCTACTTCCTACTTCTACATACTACTACTACAATTACTTACTACTATGATTACTACTTTGGTGTTGTACTATTTTCTAGTACTACTACTACTCTACTATTCTCTCTTCTCCATTGCCTCCCCCCCTTTGGTTCTCCCACTACACCGGTTCTACTGAAGATTGGTGAAGATGTTTCTACTTATCGTCCAATCGTACA
>ONZK01000712.1:2384-35860 GCA_900322385.1 Pharnaceum exiguum
ATGATATCCGGCGAGAATTTATTTTTGAGGAAAATAAGTTCCCCTAACGCTTCTTTCTTCTTTGCTCCTTGGATATTCCAACTAATAACTTTCATTAATTTAACAATGGTGTGAACATAGTACATATTAGACATAATCCCATCGGATGGGAATGCATAAACAGTGGAAGGGGTAAAGTACCCTTATTTAAAACAAATAAAACAAGCATACTGAGTAGTACTCTTGGAGGACATAAAGACCAAGTGGATGGAGGACATGCCGGTTGGAATTGTCGACTTGGCTCGTAATGATTTTATGGTTTCAATAGAATCTAACTAGGCCCATCTGGGATTCTATCCAGAAAAAAAAAAGATCAGGGCTGATCAAACATTTCAGTCACAGACTCAAACCGAAGGGATTTCCTCACTGAAGTTTCTGCTACGTTCAGATGCTACTAATTCAGCTTCATACACTTCCTACAAGTCTATTGCATTTGGATAAGCTACGTTCCTGTACTAGTATAACGATTAAATCGAGTGTCTCAATAGCCTTGAAATTAAATCCATTTCATTTCAAATGGTGACGTATTGCTCTAGTTGTGTAATGTGAGTTTTGTGACACTTAAACTCTTCCTAATTATGAACATTCATATGTATTGGTTCATTTTTCAGTTGTACAGGGTTCATTATTGGGGTTTCATTAGAGGGTTCATTATTCATTTTTAGGGGTTTATTATTCAGTTATATAGAATTCATTATTCAATAATAGGGCTCATTATTCAGTTGTTATACATTTTCTAGGGGGTTCATTATTTAGTTGCATGAACTCGAAACTACCCGACCGACAATTGATAAAAACCTTGAACAATTGGCACTCCTACAAGCACAGGTTGTTCTATTTGTTTCCTTTGAGGTGTCTAAAGATATTGGCTCAACACAAGTTACTGATTCTCGATTCTCCTCAGGAAACTTTCAAGGCTAAGTAGAGAGATTAAGGAGTACACCAAAACCGCTAGTTTGCTGGCCACTGAGAGTTTGCATATCTGTAATGCCGGAAAAGTGGTTGAAGAGGAAATCAATTGATAAATTTATGCGTCATCGTTTTATATGGTTGCTTCAGAAAACTGTCATTTGATGTTGAGACGAAAATGTTACCTTGGAGAATTTATGTTAATGCTACATACTTCAATTCAACAAAGTACTCTTGGCACCCATCTAACAAGACGAAACACTAAAAGCAAGAGACGAGATTGTGAATAAACAACACCATTGTATTAGTTATTGAAGAATGCAATAGCTAGACGAATGGCATTTTTAATTCATGCTGTTGTTATTTAAGTAGAGGCCTAGGATATATGAAACCCATGGTTTCCCTCCATGCATGCAGATCAGATTCGATCGATCAAACCACAGATAAGACGACACTCAGTCTTTATCCACACGTTCCCCCAATAAATGGAATCCACTCCGCACATGACAAACCGGAGCAGCAATTTGGTCCAGCATTTTTGTTGCAGTAGTTACCTTTGGGAATACAAGTCGCACAAACTCCTCCCGCAGCTCCAGCACCAACACAAGACGCATCGGAGCAACACTTTGGTCCAGCTACATTGTTACAGTAGTTACCTGTGGGAATACAAGACACACAAACTCCTCCTACAGCTCCAGCACTAACACAAGTATCGCCACTGTCGCAGCATTTAAGATCACCTATAACATCATTACAGTATTGACCAGTTGTTCTGCACTGTAGAACAGAAGCTTTTTGGTATGGCCTTGCTACTTCACTTGTTACCATCATTATCTTCTCGTTATCTTCCACTGGTATCATCACTTCCTCGACTATTTTCACATCTATTACCCCTCCAAATACTGAAAGTGAACACCAGCATCTATCGTCAATTTCGAATCAATAAAAAATGGCAAAACTTATACGTAGTATTATTAACTTGCAATGTTCTCAATAAATTAAACTGCTGATGAACAGAACGAAAATTACTTGGACATATATATGCACTGATGCACGGACGTGCTTTAAGACTCCACAGGCACGCTTTTGGAAACTGTTAGGAGTTAGGACACTTAGCTTGTCTTTTGATAGGAAGTGTTAATTTTTCAATGGCCATGCTTTTTGAACAAATATGCGTTAAATTATACTCCGTATGATATACTTAACATGCACGTCACGTATTGGTGAAAGATAAAAGCAAAGAGAATAAGGAACCACCAAATTAAGTATGATCATTCACAACTCTTTCTCAACACATGCATCTCGGGTTTTTTTTGCATTTCATGGGGTTAAAATACACTTTTGAAAAAGGTCTCTTAACAATATGTAGTAAGTGATATTTTTAAATTTACAACCAATTAATTTAATCAAACTTGTAAATGACAATTTAAACTAATTTATTATCAACAAAACACATTATCTATCTTATAATGTCAAGAAAAAACAACGGATATTAAAACCAATTTTTTAAAGGTAATCAAAATGATAGCTAGGGTTCTAAGATCGATGGGTCAGATCCATATACTATGCACACACAAAAAGAAGAGAGAAATAATGGTGAAATTAGGACTCGCAGCAAAATGCCCTGAATGATATTTGAAGTAGTAGACCAAGCCCAAGTTAAAATCATACAGTATAAGGATATTCTTGGGGTCAATTATATATTTATATAACATGGGTTTTTATTT
Source organism: Pharnaceum exiguum (assembly GCA_900322385.1). Classification (NCBI taxonomy): domain Eukaryota; kingdom Viridiplantae; phylum Streptophyta; class Magnoliopsida; order Caryophyllales; family Molluginaceae; genus Pharnaceum; species Pharnaceum exiguum. The sequence continues at coordinate 5,060 of ONZK01000712.1, forward strand.
AGAGGAATGAGAGAATTAGGAATGATAGTTGTAGTCGGATTAAAGGGAGGGAGGGATACCAGCAGTTGTGCTCACGAAGAGCATTCCTGAGAGGAGAAGAAGGTTGGAGATGAATAACAACTCAAACGACGACTTCTGCATTTTCTCTCACTTTTTTACTGTAGTAAGTATTTGTTTTTTTACTGGACTGTAGTTTGTATTTGTTAGCACTATTTGTTGCATGAATGTCTGCCTTTATAGAGTAGTAAATAATCCCACAAACCTAAAAAAAAAAAGAATGAGTGCGCCCTTAACTTGCTACACAACAGCGTTTGTTCATGGAAATGGAATGAACAGTAACACGCGTTCGTTGCGCGAGTGTCATCTGAAGAAAGTAGAAATGAACAGTAAAGAGTAAAAGAGAACAGCCCAATGTTTCTACTCCACTCATTTCACTTACATGACAATTGTTTCAGGTTCTCTCTGCCCCCTGCAAAGTGACTTTCTTATGTACAACTCCCTCTTTTCCACTTCTAGTTTCCAAAATGACTTTGGCATTTTAGGTGGAGTGGTTGGGAATGTAAATAGTCCTGGTTAAATCATCGTTGGGAGAGGTGTAGGGTCAGACACACATAATGACCATTCATCAAAGGTGAACACTTGAACAGTACTAAGAGTGAGACTTGGATAGATTTGTACAGGGAAGACGAATTGATACTTGTTTTTCCCATCTCTTGATGGAATTCCAAGCAACTTAAAAAAGACAAAGCCCACAAAGAAATGCATGGAGTTAGATTTTCCGTTTAAACATAGGCATTGTTTTCATTTTATTTGTCCCCCAAGATCAAGAGCATTTCAAGAGAAATGAGAAACAGAGAAATGAGAAACCAACCGAATAGCTGAATGCACTTTCAGAAAAGACAAGTCTTCCGTTACATTCCATCAAATATACGGGTAACTCATTACTCTTTTTTTTATCAGACGGGTAACTCATTACTGAATATGATTCAAAAGAATTTGAAAATAAGAATTTGGCAAAGAAGTGAGCACGCTATTGCAAAAAGTGGGTGTATGCACCTAAGATAAGCAAGTATAAGTGGTGAAATCTGCAAATAACTTTGAAAGAAAGCCTTTCCAGTTACCTTAAGAACACATACCCAAAAGAATAATTGATCGATTCCCTACTTTGTGCGCATCCTTTTGACTCGCAAGTTGCAATGAATATGGGAATGCTCCAACATAGCAGTATCGTTCCCAAAAATGAAATCTACACTTCTTTCAATACAGGAGTCTTTTAAACTTTGTTTCTTGTTCTGCAAATTCAACATTAATAACGGTAAGCAGCAAGTATTCGGCAAATACTAATGGCTAAACCCTATTGATTAGGTGGAAAGGAAAACAAGCATATGTGTAGTTCTCTAAAGGCTACAAGTTCATGGTCCAATGCTGATCTTAAAGTACATTTTAACTAGGTAAGTTAAAATTTTTTTAAAAAAACAATGTAACATCAGTGGCATTTTTGGGATAGAACAACAACAAAAACAAAACCACCCAGGTAATCCCCGTACAATGAGGGAGCTGGGGTCAGGATGCGCGCAACCTTTCACCTGTTTTGAAAGTTGAAACAACAGCAACAATATAGCCTTACACAACAAGTCAACAACATAGCGTTAGTCCCGAAACTGATTGAGGTCGTCGAACATGGACCACAGTGGATTATGAAAAATACGCATACACGCGAACTTACGCGCAAACACACACACATACACACACACTCAACAAACACACACAAAACGAACGCACAAAGTCACACACACAACAAAAGAATAAAAAATCACACAAACCCACAAGCACACACGCACCACACCCATGCATCACTGTATTCCTCAAATACAATCCTATACTTTGGATCATTTCTCTCCACCTTCACCTGTTTTGACACAAAAAGGAACAAGGAGGCTACTTTTGAGAGCGAGCCTGAAGACCAGAACGCATTGCTGCATTGAAGTATTGATTCCACAAATTCACTTAGACTCAGAAGTACTGAAACATTTTTTTAGCCATTTTGATTTAGTCCATAATTACCAATATGATGGCATCAGTTTAATGTCCTCACGTAATGTCAAGTTCAATGATATCTTTGACTTTACTCATATACTGTAAACTCCAATGAGAGACATGAGGGGAATCTGATAACACTAAAAACTATTTTCTACATAACAGTGATCCTTGACTTCTGTAGACAGAACTGAATTATGAGGTTTTGACAACTACTTAATTCTAAACTTATTTTACAAACATCATTTCATGCCCTGAGGCAAAACAAAAGATGATTAGCAGCTCAGAGAGAAAGTATACCTGCCAACCAAGAACCTGCAACTATAGAGACTAGAGAGCACCACGATCACCGGTTATCCTAAGTGCCACAGCTGGGCCCACCCCGGCACCCCCTATGTAAGTGCATACAGAAGAATGTCAGAATTCATTTCCATTTTATGAAACTAAAATCAGTCACTAAACATTCAACACAGGACAGATCTCCAGATTCATGAGTATTCACATTCATCAATTTTCTAATTTGTAGGACATATCCACCTCGTCTTAATACATGAGCTTTCAAATTCATATCTTTTTCTATTTTTTTATTGGACCTTAAGAATAATACCTGAACTTGCATGCCATATCCAAATAACTCAAAAGTTAACCATATTTAATATCACTATGATTGGCAGAATAATTAAAAACCCAAAAATGATAAACTGAAGCCAACCTCAACCCAGATGTACTTAAACTTAAACCTAAACCACTCGAAATTGAAAGTCGATTAACTGGACTTAACAAAGAGGTCCAAGAAGATATGAATGGGAGAAGATTTCAGATAACTGACAAATCCAAAATTAGGTGCCAGAATTAACTTAACCACAAGTGTAACTACAAATTTCGAGACTAATTTTTTAATTTTTAAGCTTCCTCCATCCTCTGGGAGCGTCCCAAATCTAGTTCTTTCTGCACAAACAAGTGTCCTGTTGTTCTATGTTGTTGTTCCATTTTATTGGATCTCAAAAAGATGACAAAATCTTCATGGGGCAATGAATTTGCAAAGGCGTAAACAAGTCATATTAACATTTTTCCTAAACTACTATGCAACTAAGACTTGGGACGTTTATTAAAAAATGAAGAGTATCATTTGATAAAAATTTCTAAAAATGTCGTCCTCAACGTCTAAGAACATGTTGCACTTTTTTTTTGCATTTGCCAATTCTGGTCAATAGTAAGCCAAACGACATTAGTTACCACATTTAACATTACTAGTTGAAAGGAAAGAATAAGACAGGCTAAACATTACAACCCTAAAGCTGATATTAGCAGATATTCAGGTCTGCAGCAAGCCAGCAACAGAAAGATATGGCATGAAGGAAATTGAATATTATTCAGGCAGCACCACATGTCAATAGAGTCAGTGTTGCATGGATCCACTTTGAAGTCCACACTAGATTTTGATGAAGAGACGGAAGAGGAAGAAAAAAGCATGAATATTGTAATTTAGTTGTTACTTTTTAGTGCTACTCTCTGCATTATTACTTGTATTGTATTGTTTCTGCGGGACTGTCTGCATGACTTAAGGTATGGCCTTCAGTATATATTGATTGGATGTTGCGTCCACTGATCAATTGTAATGAAATAATATTGCTTTTGCTCCGGAAAAGAAAATAAAGCTCCAATGAAAGAGATGTATGAACCTCGGGCGAAGAGTTCTCAAAGTAACATTCCAAGCAATGAAATCCTCTGCATCCACTCTGCGACTCCATCACTCCAGAACGTGCTTCTATTCCCAAATGATCTTTAAAAATTTGTCCCTGAAAAAGCCAGCCTAAATTTTTAGCACAGAAGAAACCACAAATGGTAGGGGTAAGAAACATCACAGAAATATGCGCAAGGAAAAGAGAAAAAAACCTTCTTGAAATGGTTGAGCTTTCGATAAGTAATTTCAAAGGTAAGAACTGTACTTTAAAGAGATAATCCTGAATGGTGGTGAACCTTTGGTGTGAGGCACAAACACAGGCTGCCTGTAAACACCATGCCATCCCAATCTCGGTGTGCTGCTTGTTACCTAGCGGCACAGTAATCGCCACCTCCTGCACCATACAGAAGTCCCTACTTCAATCCTAAGCTACCGTAATCGCTTCCAGGTTCTTAGCTGCGATCAGAAAACTTCATTTGGCTGTTCAGACCAGTGGACAGGTTCTGGACAGGAAACTTAAGTTTTGAAGTGAGTTCAGAACTGCGGCCAGAAAAGGCTAATGAAGGGTAAAATCAGATGCTTTCTTCCTGCTTAGTCATATCTTAGTGTTGGGATGTTATCTAAAAACAATATCTTAGTGCTAGGAAATGCACTTGCGAAAAATGCAAGTTGAGAACTCAGCAGCATCATTTTTGGGGTTCGGGTTCCCTCTTGTAGTTTGAGCTTTATTACTAACCAAGCTCTTCGACTTCCCCTGCATGATTGAGAGTAATGGAAGTTAAATGTCCCTTCCAGGATCTGATGGAGAAAAAAAAAATAAGTCCAATGACATGAACGCTTCATAGTTTAATTAGTGAGAAATCTTTTCTATATTGAATAGTTCAAGATCTAGTCCCAAACTATGCGGTGTGGACCGTCTTGTGCACTTTAAGAAGAAAGGTTCCCTTTGCAACCCCCAGTAGCACATCTAATGCATTTTACGCCAGGCTGAGAACTGCAACCCCCCCTCCCCCCCAGCCCACACACACACACACACACAAAATACAAATTCTCTATTGTCCAAGAGAAATCCCGTGCACTCGCAATTGTACACACTAGGAAGAGGAATACACAGGTGTTGGAATAATTAGTCATGTCAAAACTCTATATTGTGTATTAGGTATCTGAATGTTGGTTGGATTTTGAGAGAAATCGCAAAGGAAATTTGTGAACAAATAAAGAACGAAACTGTGTCGTGGAAAAGAGACAATGAGTTTCGCCTACACTAGTTCCCTCCAAGTTTAATACAGTGACCTCTCAGTTCTGTGCACCCAAGATGAGGACGATGGAACTCATTCGCATATGCTCGAAGAAGAATGAAGGAGAGAAAAAAAATCTGTGTTTAATGGCTGCCCAAGTCGAGAATACGGGTAAAATCAGTTTCAACTGATTCTAAGAAATGGCAAAAGTCTTGACTAAGCGAAAATAGGAACCACTGATGGGAAAAGAAACTCAATCAAATAAAAGGCGCATAATCAAAATGGGTTTCGGAAACTAAAGAGTCCCACAAAAACTGAACACTTAAGTGTTCCGACCTGACCCAAAAATATAGCAGTTGCACCACACCGCGCACGAATAGAGCCGAGCCCACCAAACGGCGGCGGCGCGTGTGGGGAGGCCCATGTCTCACTCAACACACATACATAGCGGAAAGTCACTTGGACTACTGTGATATATACTGACTACAAATGTCCCTTTCACTACCAATGTGGGACAAGAGTATCTCGTGAACAAGAAAGAAAATGTAAAGTCACTATTCTAATTACCACACTTCTCATTCCAACAACAATAAGTAAGAACCTTGGAACAATATAAAAGGAAAACATAAAACCGTACCAGGGGCGAGATAAATATCAATATCGACAAACTTGGGTACATCATCATTAATGTCAACAATACCCTCATCCTCAGGAAAGCTACTAGTGGCAGTACCGTAATTATCTTGCTTAATCTCATCAATGCAAACCTCAGACGAGCCGGTCTCGGTCTGGTTCGGGTAGCCGTCAGGAAAGTTAAGCCGAGCAGAAGAAGAAAACAAAGCCTTAGCAGCGTCATCATAAGCCAAAGCGGCGTCAAGAGGTGTAGCAAAAGTCCCAAGCCAAAGCCTGCCACCACCACGCCCAACAGGCCCAGGAACACCCTTATTGGGCTCGCGAATCTCCGCGACCCATGCACCGTTTTTCCGTTGCCGAACACCTCGGTATTTGCACTGTAAATTGTCTGGCCCACCTTTCCCCTTCATGCACCCCTTTTTGGACCCCTTTGGTGGTAATTTGCGGGTGATGGGTTTGGGCTTTGTTGTCTGAGTTTGAGTTTGAGTTTCTAGTTGGGTGTTGAATTGCTTCCACTGGGATAATGCCTCCGCCACGGCACTCGACTTCCGCTTCATTGTGGGTTTATACAGTTAACAGTTGAGATAGAATGACAGGGGGAAAGAAAAGGTAGGTGGGGGGTTTGGGGGTGTCGGTGAGGCGAGGGTTTAGGCCAAGCAACAAAAACAGACTACTCCAAGTAACAAAATTGGATGTTTTTTCTATACTGTAGCATTTATTTTTTTTGTGTTAAGGGGCACTGAGGCCAGTAAGAATCGAGCCCTCAGGGTTGACGATGTGCTCTCTACCACTTGAGCAACTCTCTCTTTTTTCTATACTGTAGCATTTTAAGTTATACCACTAGTCACATTTTTAATGTTACTAATCAGTCTTTTGATTATTAATTATTAGTTTGAACTCGTGCTACAGCACGGGATAATAATTGTTTTTTTTACTTTGTTTGGTTTACTTGTAAATTTAAGCATAAAAAATTGTGTGAACACGTTTCATATATGAGATTGAGTACAAATGAGCCCCCCTACGCAATAATGACCCCTCTAATCTAGTCTCATGTATGAAACGGGTTTACACAAATTTTTCTAAAATTTAAATTATGTTTATTTTTGTTTTAATTTTGTCTTAGGGTAGTGAGAAAATGATAGCATCCTTTACGAATTGTAGAAGTATTTAATGTGGGATTTCGTGGACTAAGTTGTTAACGAAAATGTTGTATTAGCAAACTAAAAGGCATTTAATTCATAATTGAGAAAACAAATATTGATATGTTACTTCTCGAAATGGACTATATATAGCTATGAACAGTTCTAATATGTTGTACTTTAGCAATGTAATTTTCTAAATGTTGAAAATTCTAAGATGTTATATTATATGAAAGTGGGCGATGATTAATTATATATATACATATTTATTTAACTTATTTTTTTAAAATGGAATCAAATTGATGATTGATAAATGTGATTATGAGCAGGAGATAATAATGAACGGAATGCTTGTCTTGTGAGGTATTAATACATAATACGTTCAAGTGAAGAAGTTTAACTTCAACTATAATAAATTAGTTAGTTTATTTATGTTAAAATATAATATGATTTTCTGCATACATAGTACGTAGGTTAGGTGGTATTAATCAACTGATAAAACCTCCTAATTTCAAGGGAATTTAAATGATCCATATTGTGAAGAAAAAAAAAACTATAACTTGATTTAAAACTTAATAAATAAAAATACAAAGTCAAGAATATCAATGATCACTAAACTACTCTATTATGTGGGCACATAATAATTTAGGTTATTAAATAGCTATATACTTGTTGTTCTATAATTATCTCAACAATCAAAGATGTATTAGGGTGTGTTTTACACTAAACTGAAACAAACAGTATGTTTTAAAATTTCACAAAAAAAATGTGTGAACCTGTTTTATATATGAGACTGTGTATTAATGACCTCTCGGCTAAACATTAATAACTCATCTCACCAACTCTAATATGTGAACCTAATTCACACAAATTTTACTCGTCAATTGAAGAACTGGAAAATACTAAAGTGAATTAAAATAAAAAATTAAGAAACTCTAAAAAGTGTATAAACACGTTTTGGCACAGAGTACATCGACACCAACCATCGTGGATGAGGAATAAAAGCTCGCATCCCATGTAAAGGAGTGGAGCTTGCTTAATAGGAAACAACTACTATACACGTACAAATACATCTTTTACACTCACTCTAAAATCAAAACCGTTAAATCAAGCACAAAACCTTGATCATGTAAGTACGCAACTTCTCATATCTACGTGACTACGTAGAAGAATATATATACATATATCATATATGAAGAGGTGAGTATTTGAATCCACCATAAACTACGTCCTTCGAGAGGCAAGCTAAATATTTGGTATTTATGAAACAATGACTTGCATAAAAGAAACAACGGACATAAAACACCAGCAATGTTCTCTTCTCTTTCCATTTAGTCGGTTTCATTTCTCGAATTTGGTCGAAAGGCGTTCACTCAGCCCACGCTCTAAGCTTCTAACCAATCTAACGCATCAACAATCAAAGCCTGTCAAAGAACAAAATGAAACACGTAATCATTTTCCATCCGTGTCACCCATTAAATGGAAAGAGAAGAAATAAGCCAGAATTCATTTAATTTGCCAAAAGAAGAAGCAAGACTTCATTTTGGTAAAATAAAAAGACACAGATTAGAGCGGGACATTCATGTGGGAAAGACTGATAATCAAAGAGAAAAAAGGAGTCACTAATAATTCATACAATTACTCCAAAATAGTCTTATGCCCACACACTAAAATTTACAATCTAAATATTAAATAATAACTATCTATCATGAAAGAATATTCAACTTATTGAAAATTGTTTTAAAAAATCGAAAGTTTTTCTTTACAATTTAAAGTAGTATCCACAAAACAAAACCACATTTAGAGATTATTAATGAAGAGTAATAAATAAAAATTCAAAAAACTTACTTTTCATGAAGCTATCTTCTCGATTTAAAAGTAAATCCCTTATGCAAGCCCTTTGTCCCTAGAAATTCAAGAGAAAAATATTAGTTTAATTCATATATGTAAAAAGACATAATGACATAGAAGGTGAAGACAGATATAAAAAAAAGTAGGGAGGAGGAATGAATAAATTAGGGCAGTGGAAAATGAATGAAGAAGAGAATGGGTCATTGGGCAACAAAAGGTCAATTTTTTTAGCAGTTTTATTATTAACGTGAAATCCGCCCACTAATTGGGTAGGTGAGTACAAATTGATTTTCTTTTTATTCTGTTACCAAAATCGTTTCTTTTTAAAACAAATTTGAAATTTGAAACGTACGCAATATGTGTTCGGTCATTTTCTTTTTTCTTTTTAAAAAAATGCGGATGTAATTAAAAACAAAAGGAAAAACCAAATTACACATCACCCAATTTTGTTTACACCTAAGCACCACCAGCCAATAAGATTAATACACCTATTATTTTTTTCCTATTAAAGGGGGAGGAAGCTAATATTTCTCTCTCACTGTTACTCTTTTATATAAATGTAAGATAAGATAAATCAACTCGTTGTACCAAAGACTTGCAGTACTTGCGTAAATAAAGAGTTGTTTTCAACTTAATTTTGTTTGGTGATTGACAGACATAATTGTTAAATCCAACAACCGCAATTACTCATGAATACCAGTCGCTTATTCATCACCGTTGGTCAGCGTTGTTGCCGTCGCAGTGCCGCCCTCCAAGAACACCACCATTAGTCGGCCATTTAATCTATAGTTCATTAACACATGAATTGTTTACTAAGTTTTGTTGAGAGTTGAGTTCAAATGACTCTCGACTAACTTAGTTGAGACTTGAGAGTTAATGAACTATCGACTAAAACACGAGTTTCCAGCAGCGGCGCGGGGGAAGAGGGGCGGTGGAGGGCCACGACAACTTGCCGTCCAATAATCGTCTTGGGTTAAATTAGAGTTGGAAAAATTAGTTGTAGAGTTGGTTGACATTATTTTTAGTTAACATAATGAGATAGTTAAGTTTGATTTCTTAAAAAAGTTGAAGATAAAGTATGGGGTTAAGGGTTTATGTAGGAGAGAGAGAGAAGTCATTGGTTTCACAAAAACAAAGTTAGAGAGAGAGTGTAGGAGGGTATTGATGGAATTAAAGGAAGGAAAAAGTTAAACTTATCCTATTTTGTAAATTTTTTTAAAAGGGTTGTTGGATTTTGTAATTTGGTGCTGTTTGGGATCGTTTTCAGTTTCCAGTTTTCAGTTTTTTTCGAAACTAAAAACCAAGTTTTGGAAACCAGAAAAAGTGGTTTCAAAATTTCTGTTGTCAGTTTTGAAAATCATAACAGTATATACCATACCAAATGTTTTAATTTCAAAAATAACTTCATTATCACCAAGTTGAAAACATTTGAAAACCAAAAACTGAAAACTCACAATGATCCCGAACAGGGCCTTAGTATACTGAGGGTGTGTTTTGTTCATCAGTATGGGCCTGAGTGACCCGAAAAATAGTAAAAGCAGTTAAAGAAATAAAAAATAAATAAACTAAATTTGAATGAACTAGACTATAAAATTATAGACTAACAAGAACTAAACTATAACATTATAGACAAACAAAAACACGGCATAAAAGCTTTCAGAAAAAAGTTATGTACTCAAATTAGAAAAAGCAAGAAGGGGAATGTCAATTAATTGACATGTTTGGTGTTGATTTTAGCTTAAACTACACATCGTTAATCGATTTTTAAATAAAAAGAACCAAAAACATATCATTCTCAGTAAGAGTTCGAAAAAAATTATTAATTACATTGCTCAAACAATGAATTTCCAGGTAATGCATAAATATAAACCGTGTAGCTTGTTCAAATTTTTTAGTTTTGAAGCTGGAAAAATAGGTTAAATTGGTTTGAGCATCATTGAGCGGTGATCTTTACTAGTTCAAGGGTTTAATTGATTCACTAATTCAACAGATATATAAGATAATTAATTTTATTAGTTTTATTCACAAAATAACTAAAACTAAAATGAACAAAAATGAGAATCAGCGGTATTTAATGTTTGGTAAATTAGAAGAGAGCGAATAGTAGAAGCATAGTAAATAGTAGAAGTAGATAGTAGATTTGACTAGTAGATAGCAGTTTCAGAATTAGTGTTTCGTAAATTAGCAGATTATGTGAAAATAATGATTCATTCTAATATTTGCAAAAGCTATGGACAATAGTATATTCAAAAGAGTAGATTATTGGAATACGCTAATGAATATGCTCTGAATGTGCTAGGGAAACTACCAGTAACCAGACACCCACAAATGGTTGATGTGACAAGCCAAATCTACTTGTGCCCTTGAATCTACTACAACCTCCGTCTCAATTTGTTCTTTAGGTTTGAGATTGGCACAAGTTTTTATATATGTAATGGGCCATTTGTTTATAATTTATTATAGTGCCCTTGTGTGTAGGAAATGGGGGAAAATGATAGGTAGAAGGGTAGTAATTAGGATCAACTAGTAGGGGTAAAGTTGTCATTTTGCCAAAAAAACATACCAAATAAAGAAACTATAAGAACAAATTGATACATCCTAAAAAGGAATACTCAAGAACAAAATGAGACAGAGGTTGTAATTTTTAACATATTGGTGGGTTACCAAACAGGGCCTTTAGTATTCTTGACTGAAATACTCTTACAATTGTTATTACAACTACTCTTACAAATGTTACACCTAGGCTACAATCTACTAAACGCTCAGCAATTCCATCCCAAATAAAGGCCTAACTCATCAAGTTGAAAAGTTAGCTCATTTATTGGCCATTTCCCCGAGTTCTGATTTCAGAGAATTGGTTCGGAGCTTCCGTACATGCAGTGAATGAGGAAGCAAAAGCAGGCAGCAGCAAGAATTTTTCAGACAACTAGGCCCTGCCGATTCAGTATGTGACAGGCTGAAGCATGTAATGGTTATTATTCTTATTTCTCTCCACTTGCTTGTTCATCTTTCTCTCTTTTCAAAGTACCTAGCTTATTTCCTTTTCATTATTCTGGCTCTTTCAGTCTCTTTTGCCATCATTTTCCTCCTTACAAGCGCAGTACACACAAATACAATGCACTGGTGTTGTTACTGTTGTAAGTTGTAAGCTTGTAATCATGAACGCGCATATGCTAGATATTTTTAGCAAAATGTTAAGTAGTTGGTGATGGTGCCGATTTGTCTGCTGTTAGGCTGTTAGCTAGTTGCTTGCTGTGGAAATGACCAGATTAATGCTACTTCAATTCGTTCTAACAGTTTTATATGGAGAATAAATTACGCAAATTGAAAAGTGCTTACAGTCATCAGTTTCTCCCACACGTCGAAATGGGACTTTAAATCAAAATAAATTAAACGAATTAAAAGAAAAGAAACCACAAACGTATGATACTTTTCATGTACTCCTATGAAATAGAAATAGTGAAATACTGTGTGTAATATTGAATATTGATCATAATATTGACATTGTTTGCAGAATTGCAAAGATTCGGTCTTAAATAATCGTCTGACTACAATTAACCTCCTATAATCTATATTCATCTAGAATATTTTGATCAATCTACATCCGTCGTGTATAAAAGAAATAATGAGTAGTCGTCTAAGCTCGACTTAGCTTGTTTTTAGGTTTGTGTAGTGTAGTAATTTAGTACGAGTAATATTAGTAAAATTCAACTAGCTAGGCCGCCTATGGTCGTCAGTCGTGACTGATCTGATCTGATCATGGGTTGCCAACTTGCCACATTACAGTACAAGAATATCAAGGTGGAGACATGTCATGCTATCTGTCACGGTGAGAACAAATATGAAGCTAAGATCAATACTAGAAGAATAGAAGTTTCTAATAAGTTTGTCCATCCAGCTGCCATGCATGTTCGGAAATTATCTCTGGTTACTATGTGCTAATGAAACTTTTTAATCAACCAAGTCGGGTTGGTATAGTGGTTTCAGCTCTTCATCCTAGCTTAAAGCGCTGATAGTGGGGCGAGTTATTAGTCAGTAAAGGTGAATAACTTGAGAAATAAAAAAAAATAAACTTTTTAATCTCTTTTCTTCGTTCACTAAAGCTCGGACCAGTTTTTTCTAGCTAAGGATGATAACTTATCGCTGACTTCAATTTAGCCATGTCCTCCCATAGATAGCATACCAAACAAATAAATAAAAAAACGGATTAAGCCCCGATGTCCTATATCCATTTCCTCAAGTTTTCGAATCAATTTTGAAAGTTTTCTTCATAAATTATGATGATTACTCAGTTTAATCTACACTAGATTTCTTCATAAATTTTATTTTTGGGTGTATAATGAGGACTACTAGGTAAACATCGAGTCGCCAACCTAAATTGAACACCCCTCACTTATCAGGTACGTAGTACAATATAGGAATAATGTAAATAAAAAAAGAAGCTAAAATATCTTTAAACATCGAACTTGCAATAATATATTGAAGGATTGAAGCAATGTTTCCTACGAGACGATCGAAACCACCATATGAATTGAAAGCCCCTCTAAGACAAGGCAATTCACTGGGCTCATCAGAAGTCAGAACTAATAATTAAGTACCATTAATTAGTACAATTGTACAATGTACGTACGTACTACTTCCTCGATCACCACTATTTGATCAGCTCTAGTCATGGACTCATGGTCTCATGGCCTGTCAAGTTAATTACATACTCCTACACAGAAGCAGCATAAACAGCAACGTTTCGTGAGGCAGCAGCCGAGGAGGGGGAGAAAGCAAGGCACATGAGGGCCGCCATGATACCCACAGGAAAAAACATTAGCACTAGCGGCGGCGGTGGCAGTGGCGGCAAGATTAAGGGAAGACCCAACAATGACACGGTCAAGAGCACCAGTATTATCACCCAACCACCTGCTGAAACCTTTCTCATTGATGACAATGCCAATTTTGATGATGTTGAAGATGGAATTCTATGGCAAGTGATGTTGTTTTGTAGTTTTGGTGACGACGGACGTAAGACCATTTCCTGTTTGATGAATGTAGCTAAGTTTTTTGGGTTTGTTGCCTTGTTAGTTGGGAGAGTTGGAGGTCTAAGATCGTCCAGTTGTAGACTTGAGAAAGTGTTAAGAGGAATGACGTATGGAGTGAGGTTGATGACTTGATGGGAGATTGGGTGAGTGTACACTATTTTATAGTGTGCGGCTTGGCTAAGGACTAACGTTGGACATTTTTTAAGTGGGTGATGGCTCACTAAACTGTGTGCTTTGAAAGGGAGTAAATTATGTTGCATGGTCTACTGGTCTATGTTAGTTTATGGTCGAATATTGGTGGATTATTACCATCTCATGGAATTTTTCTTATGAAGAATCCGATAGTCTGGTGTACCGAATCAGGCAGAATCATGGAAAAACGTATCCCAAAACATTCAGCTCCATGTGTTCTCGATGAGAGAGTGAGGATCTTTTAAGCTCATAATTTTAGGTAGTCTATGCACTAGGATTTGGATTTACTGCTGGTCTCTCCTCAGATTGTGAAAATGAGTTGGCGTGGTCAAAGTGTCCAATAAGTTAGGACCAAGATCAGATTGGCCTTCTCTATGACAATCAATTTTTTAATTAGGACATTCTATGGCAAAGATTTTTTAAACTTGTTATCTTAAGCTTAGTTCAGTTCTTCTATACAGTTCAGTTCGTAACTTGCGAACGTAATAAGTTTTCATCCCTATATCCATATAGTTCTCACCATATTGTTTTGTTAAGCGTACAATGTTGATAGGGTTTTAATAAGGAATTGAGTGTCAAGACAATTAAACAAAAAAAATTGTATTGTCATTTCAGTTCAGTGAAATTTAGCTGTAAAAAAACTGGCCCTATATGTGTTTCAATGTAAATTACGAGAATATCTGTTTGTAAAGATCAGACACTTTAAGAGAGAGCTGCTCAAGTAGTAGAAAACACATGCATCTTCAATCCCTAAAATTGGTGGCTTGATTGCCTTTACACCAAAAAAAGATCGGAGACTTAGACCATCTTTCACATCACGGGAATAATTGTGTGAAAAATTCAAAACTTGTTATTTTATGTGCAAAGATCGAATAAGACTTTCTTTGCAAAAAAGAAAGACATTATCCTTCATATCACGGGAATATTTGTGTGAAACATGTATATGAAGATATATTGTTACAATTCTGTATTTTCAGTTCAGTTTGTTTTAGTTTAGTTTTTCCAGTTCATTTCAATACAATGTATTTCAGTTCAATTACAGTTATAATTTGAATCTTTACTCAATTATTTCAGCTCAATTTAGGTGTTTTTTCAATTTTCTTCAATTTAAATTCTGAGTTTAGTTTAGTTCAACTAATGAACAAATTACAGCCTTAATAATAGGGAGTTGGGGACTTGTTGTTGTAATTTCAATCAAATAGAACAGAATAAAAACTCGCAAACAACGAGGAATTCAAAAGTTTTTTGACAGACACGACGACAATGCTGGCAAATGAAGGATCGCACAAACCATATGGAATACCCCGTACGTTTGGTCTTACGTAATTCTAACCACAGAATCACAATTTTTGGCAGTGACAAGGTGTAGCAGAACGCCAGAACGTGTCTTAGTTCAAAGAACGCATCATATATATATCGTACGAAATCAATCTAGATTTTAAAGTATTACTAGTGTAAGTAATAAAACAATGCAAGAGGGCTGAAAAAGCTGGTAAGCACAGTAGTGTATGGGTAGAGAGAGGGGAAAAGAAGCAAAAATCGAAAATGATTATGATGATAAATGATCTTAATGATCTTTGTTGTTGTTGCCGCTTGCAACTAGCTAGCTAGTACGAGTGATGCTGGATTTGGGTGGAAGATTTATGTGTGATGTTTGCGGATTGAGACAACTTGGTGTAGGATTAGGAGCCTACTTTCAAGGTACATGCAATGTATTTGATCAGTTTCACCATATCCTCGTGCTTATGTAACTCATTCAAATATCGTATCTTCACTAATAACTTGTCCACGAGAGTAGTTGCACTTCCTCGGGAGCTGTGACTAAAAGATGGTGATTGGTGAGAAACCAAGGCTGTGTTTTGTTCGTCGGTAGAGCTATGGTTCAGTTTTTTAAGTTTAATTCAGTTTTAGTAATAATTTTAAATGTTTTCAGTTTTTTCAGTTCAGTTCATTTTTTTCCAATCCAGTTCAGTTTTAGTTCGATTCAGATTTTTTCACTCGACCAAAACACACCCTGAGTACAACGCTTAGGTTTATGTAACTTTTTAATTTTTGGTTGAATTTGCTAATTTAAAAGCTATTACTACATAGTATTGAATTATGTTAACCCGTTAATCAGATTCAGTAACTGTCAATTCTTCAACAATTCTACGTGTGATTTATTTTTCATCTTTTTTTTTTGATGAACCGGATCTCGAAGGGTCTTAATTTGTATTAATAAAATCGAGAAAATCACTACATGCCAGATCAACTATCTCACCCGACATTGTATCCTCCTCCATCCAGATACGATCTTGAAAATCATATGGTTGGAGTTTCACTAATCTATCAGCTACTTTATTAGTGACTCTAAGAATAAAAGAAAACGAAATAAATTCAAAACAAGAAGACCATAACAAAATCTCCTCTAAAACAAAACCTACTGTAGACCGGATCACTTGCTTCTTCCTAATACGAGATATCAAGGTAGCATTGTCACTTTCAACTTCCAACCGTAGATAGCCAGAGTCCCAAGCGATTTTCAAACCAAAGAGGAGAGCTTGGGCTTCCTGAAACTCGATATTACAGGATCCTTGAGCTTGGTGTACTGCCATTGCCACGATAACCCCTTCAGAATCACGTACAGCACAACCCCACCCATAACTCCACTCTTCCAAACACCCTGCATCTGTATTCAGTTTCCACCTACCTGACGACGGAGGCCGCCAAACTGGCTTAACTGAGCGCTGGACAATGTTGGTCTTTGTTTGCGCATCACGTATGAATGTACGAAACTCTAAATATTTTTTTTAATGCGTGAGGGTTCACCGAAGCTTTATGAGTACACTGTACATCCGATCCCAATCCGGGTCATACACCTAGAAGTAGTGGGTGGAACTCTACGTAGTTTAAGTTCGATTACGATTTTGAAAAAATAACTTATTCGAACCAACACTATTTTTTTTGGAAGAAGTTGTACTTCAATGATAAATAAAGAACAAAGATTCATGTGGACCGGTGTATGTTGTTAAACTCGAACCACGGAGAGATGTTACAAGCTTGTGAGATCCAACCAAAAACCAATTGGCAATGGGTGGAAGGCTCACTACACTTATAAACACCTCTAACTCGTTCACACAACCAATGTGGGACATTTTGTCACCACAACACACACACACACATATTATACTCCCCTATTACCAACAAAGGTCCTCCCTCTTCAATGTGGGAGGACATTCACAACACTCCCCCGCACTCGAATGCCTCTCTGCCTATGGGACCATTCGAGTGGACTACATGTTTCGGGGGAGGGGCCCAAAAGGGACCCGCTCTGATACCATGTTAAACTCGGCCCACGGAGAGGTGATATAAGCTTGTGAGATCCAACTCAAAACCAATTGGCAATGGGTGGAAGGCTCACTACACTTATAAACACCTCTAACTCTTTCACACAACCAATGTGGGACATTTTGTCACCACAACACACACACACACACATATTATACTCCCCTATTACCAACAAAGGTCCTCCCTCTTCAATGTGGGAGGACATTCACAACATATGTGTATACCGGATGTTTTTTGCAAAGCATTTCAACAAATATTATTAATAATAATTTTCATGCCATTAGTCAGTTCCTTTAAAATTAGTTATAAATTCAGCCATTCTACGAGTATACCCGGTATATCAAAGACTTGTTGCGTCAAATTTATTAAGTACAACTTTGCACAACATTACCGTATCACGTTTTGTTTGATAAGATCACTATTGCTTGAAGTAGTCTCTCATAATTAGAGACTATAATAGACCAATACCAGTATAATTGTTGTCCAATGTTTAGTTTACTTTATCTAGAGTCTGTTCTTTAGAGATCAAATAGACTAAAAAAAGAACTTATCTTTTTGTTTAGTTGTTTTGACACTCAATTAATTATCAAAACTCTATCAATATTGTAGTATTGTACGTTTACGAAACTATATGGAGAGACATTTCGAATAATATACTAATAACTACGAATGGATATCGGGATTTTACACTTATTACGTTCGTAAGATACGAGTTGAACAACGAAAAACTGCACTGAACTTAAATAGTAAAGAACGGACCTTAATTTCACACTAGTTAGCCGATTAAGCTACATATAAGTGACGTTCAGCTTTTTTTTTAATGACTACTTTCAATTTCGTGTCCAAAATGAAATTAATCGTTGTCTGATGATTCTAATTGGACATGAGGTGGATGTAGGATTTTCAACTTAAAGGTTCAAAACTATATTTTATATTGCATATTGGCATGACATTATAACGATAATAATACATAGTAGAGGTTATCTCACAAATTCATACGGAGTACTCCCTTTTAAACAAAAACTAAGTCCCTAACTATGAATTAGGGACATAGCATATATGCCATGATCTTTACAATGAAAGTTCAATTTAGTTACATTTAATTTATTTCAGTTTAGTTCAATTTTTCGAGTACAACTCGTAACTTGCGAACATAATAACGGTTGATCCGTATATCAATTCGTATTAATTAATATATTATTGAAAATATTTCACCATAATTTTTTTTGAAAGGGATACTATAAAGTTTAATAAACGTACAATGTTGAAATAGTTTTAATAAATATTCGAGTGTTAAAACAATTAAATAAAAAGGTCATTTTTTTTCAATTCGAACATATATGCCACACGCCAATTCCACATATTTTTCGCCTTTGGGCCATACCAGATGACAGACCCCGACCTCCTCGTATGTAGACGAGCTTAGACCACGACTGATCATGCCCACGAAACAGTTTTTCCAAATGGCCTGGAGGGTACTATGTGAAGTGTGAATGCACGCATTGTCTGCTTTCATTGGGCTCCAAATCCATATTGATTCATTGAACTATTGATGGACGATGAAGTTTTGTCTACAAAGCACGTGAATAAGGTCACAAACGTTAGGGCCTTAGAGCACCCCCGTTGGTGACCATGGCATTTTGGCCACCAACATATAAAATTATTATTTTTTACTTTTATATCATATTTTTGGTGGTCATGACCATTTTGCACAATTACATCCCCATTGGGGGCCATGACCATGAGTGGCCACCACTTATAAAAAATTATATTTCAACATATTTTGATCCATATTTGTTGGATACTTAATAATACTAGTTAAAAATGAGGAAATACAGCAAAAATTTAGTGAGAGATTGAGAAAACATGAGTTGTGAGAAAATATAGCAAAATGGGTCTCTATATATAGGCCTTGAAAAAATATAACTACTCATATAATTTTTTAATTTTTTAATTATTTATTTTTTTAGATATAAGCATTTAAAATTTCCAAACAAATATAATTATAGGACCAATTAGAATCAGCCAAGTGACAATGTGGGAGTGGAGGAATTGAAGAGAAAATAAAAAAAAAAGCCAAAATAAACTTTCGGCCGTTGGCCTCAGCATGGTCACTAGTATGGCCATTTTGTTAAATGGCCATGGCCACTTCTCAAATTAATCTTTATTTTTCAAACTTTTGGGTTTATGGGGATGCTCTTAGGGGCTGTAATGTCGGAGGTTCAACCTATTAGGCACACTAGCTCAAACCCACAAGGATCTTCTCAAAAAGACAATCAACCAAATTAGAAGCCAACAACAAAAATGCTGAAAATAGTCCTTGGCCCAATCAACAACACAAACTTTTACCGTGAAAACCGGAGAATCCGGGGAAAAACCATGTGGCTGTAGCCGAAAAATAACTCCACTATATCAATGAGTTATTACAACCTATCCAAAGTTTCGATTGAACACCAACAATCCGAAACAACAACACTACAAGTATACAACAACAATGAGTTTCGGGACCGGATACAAATTGACAACTCCTAGTCAATACTGCCCCACTAGTCCAAAGAAACTCAACCCACACAAGTATACTTGTACCACAACAACATACATCCAACACAAGTACACAACCATACAAACATTTCTCAGCTTTTTTTTTCTTTTTGGGAGAAAACATTTCACATTTTTTTTGATGGAAAAAAACATTTCACATTTGGCACGAGGCCTTGGCTAGTTGAAGATTAAAATGACGACATACGTTCTCCAAACCGCGATGAGGATGATCGTTTTTTTCTTTGGTGCAACTGGTTTTTATTTTTTGAGAGAATAGTTTTATATTTTTAGGATAGTATTTTATACAAACTTATCAATAAATTTTCATTTTGTTTAAATTAAATGACCACTATTGGCCATTACTGATTCCCTGATGGGCGGTGTGCCGGTGTCATTTTGGCAACAACGTGATGTCCACGACATCTATAGAATTCCGCATTTCCCCAAGAATGTCCTGGGCAATATCGAAGATGTACTTCTCCGTCTTACACTAATGTTGCTAAATGCACAAAGATTAAGGAAGCATGTAAATAAATTTTTTACCTGTGTTTTGTTCAGTATAGTATTTCAGTTCAGTTTTAATTATAATTTTAACTTGCCTTCACTTTTTTTCAGTTCATCATCTTTTAGTTTTTCTCAGTTTAGTTCAGTTTTTTTGTTTTTTTTTTTCCAGTTTAGTTCAGTTTCAGTTCAGATTTTTCCAACCGACCAAAACATACCCTTAATCTCAACTCTCAACCTTTATCTTTCTTAGTGAAAGAGAGTGAAAAAGGGATT
Organism: Pharnaceum exiguum; assembly: GCA_900322385.1. Lineage (NCBI taxonomy): Eukaryota > Viridiplantae > Streptophyta > Magnoliopsida > Caryophyllales > Molluginaceae > Pharnaceum > Pharnaceum exiguum. The sequence goes on from ONZK01000712.1 coordinate 25,509, forward strand.
TATTGAAAGAGTCAATTTTAGCAATTGAAGAAGATTTTTCTGTGTGTAAACTTGTTTCTTATACGAGTATGAGATTGGTTGAGAGGGGTCATTATTATTTATGCGAGGGTCACTATTCTTTACATGAGAGGTCATTATTGACTACTCGGTGAGTTATTAATACCCAATCTCATATATGAAAAGGGTTCACATAATTTTTCGTGATTGAAGAATATGAAAGAATGATTGCCAAAGATTAGATGAAATTTAGGAAGAATAAATTGGGACATGTGAGTATGTGACTATGTGAGTATAGTTCTTTAACCCAATTTTAAAACTGTTAGATGGTATACCAGAAAAAAAGGGACTTAACCTTATTTTTAAGAGGAACTTACTTGTTTATTAAATTTAAGATCATATGATAAAAGCCTTATAATTCTAACTTAGATTATTTTTTTTCTTCAAAAATAAATTACCACAAGTATGTTTTATAAGCTAAAATTACTAACAAACCTGTTTCATAAATGAGATGGGGTCATAATTGGCCATCCGATGGGTGATTGAACAATCTTTTTATATCATTAATACTTAGTCTCATATATGAAATGGTTTCACACAATTTTTTATCTTGTGAAAATCATTACAACCAAGTATGTACATTGTTTTATCTTTTTTTTTAAAAAATAAATTAATGCTCTCATTATTCCCCCATTCTCATGTGTAAATGTGTCATGAATATGTTTACAATATTATTAATACAAAGTTTGAAATAGTATAATAATGTGCTTGAAATTACAACAACAACAACAACAACAACAACAATAGAGTGTAAATCCCCATTATATGGGGGTGCTCAAGTCAGGATGTACGCAACCTTACTTCTGTTTAAGAAAACAGAGAGGTTGTTTCCGAGATTGACCAATTGCTGTATTGAAGTATTGACTTTCAACAACTTCACCAAAAATAAGAAGTATTGAAAGGTTTTTATAGCCATTTTGTTATAGTCCATAATCACCTAAAGTTGAAAGATAGAGATAACAAAAAGTATTAATAATCATTATAACCAAAAAGTATTGGAAGTGGTAACAACTTTTACAGGATGTCAAAAATGGAAAATGTAAACACATTCCCACACTAAAAAGAAGTATTGAAAGGTTTTTTTTTTTTATCTTTTTTATTGGGTAAAATATAATCAAAAGGAAGATTATTACATACTTACAATCCATTACATAATAATTAAGTTTAGTGATTCTAAGCTTATTATTAAGAAATTAAATCATGAAAAGGTATAACATGTGTAGAATTAATATTTTTGTTCAACATTTTACACTTTGTTAATTGATAATTTGCACAATTAAATATCTTAGAATAGCCACTAATCTTTTGTCTTATGTGTCATAGTTCTAAGCTCAATTTAGTTGTTACAGGAGAAACACAAAAACTTGTGTGAAACCGTTTCATATATGAGACATGGGTCATTAATGATAGATTTGGTTGCCTAATGACCCTGATGACCCTTCGATTTCATTGATGTTCTCCGTTGGTCATAAATAACCCTGTCTCATAAATGAAATGATTCACGTAAATTTTGTTGAGAAATATTTATTTCTGGATTTTCTTTTGCAATGTGATAACTAAAAATTCAAGTCAATCGAAGAGAATGAAATCTTGTTGTGATTTCATTTAACAAACAAAAGAAAAACTCATACTCAGTGTAATAAACTTATTTATTTTTAGTTTATCAAGGGAGAAAAACAAGATAATTAGTTAAAACTTTTGATGAATATCTCTCTTAGTTAATTCATCAATAATCCTTTACACAACCATTTGACTTTCACAGAAGTCCATTCACAACCTCCAACACTTGTACCAAAAGCATCAAAATCAATCATCACACACTCACAAAACTCACTTTACTACACCCTAGTAAAACAAAAGCCAAAGTTAAAACAAGGTAAAAAAAGAAAAACAACACAAAAGGTGAAAAATGACCTGACATGGTCCGCGAAACAGCTGATAAAAATATATCCGTTGCAGTCACCGTACCACACATCAGACCTCTCAACAAAAACAAACGGGGGAGTTTGATGTCTTTTTGCCTCTCCTAAAATTATTGTCTGTCTCATTTCATTTCCTTTTCTTTTTTCATCATTTTCAAATTTGAAAACTGCCCCAAAAACCCTTAACATCAGCACTTCAGCAGCATCTTTCCCCTTTTAATATTCTTCAACGGTCGAATTTCTCAAACCTTAACCAAGTCTCTCACTCTCTCTCTCCTTTTATTATTTCATTCATTCAAATCAAATTTCCTTTCTTCAATCTGCTCTCCATTCTCTCTCCTCCCTCACACATACACTGTAATCTAACTCACCCTTCACTCTCCCTGTCTCTCGACATTATACTCGTCTGCAATCAAAACGGTTAGTGCTATTTCCTTTCTCACTATCCTTTTAATTATCATGTTGCATTGTTAATGTTTGATTGTTTGTCATGTTACATTGGAAATTAGGGTAATCTTAGATACTATTATGTTGCTTCTGCTGATTACTGAGATGGGTTTTTGAATTAGTGTGTTGAAATTTCAAGTTAGGGTTTGGTAAGTTAACCTTCTAATTTAAATTTTGGTTTGGTAATTGGAATTAGGATAACGGTTTTTTTAACTAGGTTGGTCCCAATTTAGTTGTCACATTTGATTGAACCCGTAAAATAAATGCATTAATGGTTAGGGTACTGCATGGACACAGTTACAGACTTGGGTGTACAAGTATTTACTTCAAGGGTGCAATTAGAAGATTAATCGTGTGATCTCTACCATCAATTGGAAAAAGTAGTAACTAATTTCTGAAACCCCAAAGTAGAATTAGAGTGTCTGTTTTAATTGCTAATAAAGTTCATTTCTACTAGCATAATTTTTGTAATAATATCAATCTGACAACAGATGAGATGAGCAAATGGTAGGAGGATTTATGTAGGATGAAAATACTGACACATTATCCATTTAGAAATAAGACTAGAATTTTGATACACATCCCCTCAAAATCAGTTGCCTGTTTAAGATATAGTGTTAGTCTTTTTGAGTGATGTGAGAGAGATTTATGGCCAACAAATTTCTGATTTCCTTGTGAAAACATGATGCAGGTTTATATTTGTGCTGGTTAAATTGTTTTCTATAAATGGCTAACACCCAAAGTGACCCAATTCTACAGATGGAAACAACTTGTGGGACTCTTCTTTATGAGCTCAAGGTATAAGATCACTTGCTTATCGTACGCTTGGTTGTGTGGCCTGTACTTGTATCAATGTATGTCCAGTTGATTGATCTGTCCTGTGTTGTTGATATAATCAGGTAATATGGGATGAGGTCGGTGAGGTGGAAACCGAAAGGGATAAGATGTTACTTGAGCTTGAGCGAGAGTGTCTAGAAGTATACAGAAGAAAAGTTGATCAGGCGAACCGCTGTAGAGCTCAGCTACGACAAGCCATTGCTGATTCAGAGGCAGAACTTGCTGCCATATGTTCTGCAATGGGAGAGCGACCAGTGCACATTAGGCAGGTAAGAATAAGGCATGAGTCAGCGTTTCTGCAGGAAAGAAGTTCCTGCAGGATTTCTTCAGTATGACTGTAGATTTGATGCATGTAAACAATCAAACAAGTTTGGATGAAGTTCGGAAACACTTTAATCAAATTGATCACCAGATGAAAAAAAATCTGTGGTGACATTAATCATGTCCAGGTCTTTTGTTGTAGCATATGACTTGATTAGTAAATATTAATCAGAAGTTTCCTAATTAAATTTTGAACCCATATGTTTCCATTCTAATTTATATAAGAAATAAATTTGTACATTCATCAGACTGAGCAGATACTACATTCGATAATTCTAATAAGAAATATTTTTTCCAACCCCAAAAGATATAAATTATATGGTGTTGTTGTTGTTCAGACTGAGCAGAAGGCTGGGACCTTGAAGGAAGAGCTTGATCTTATTCTTCCTCAATTGGAAGAGATGCGCAAACGAAAAATAGAGAGGAAGAATCTATTCCTTGATATCATAGGACATATTGAGAAGCTGTCTGCTGAAATCTATGGATTGGCAAATACAAAGGCAGTTGTGGATGACAATGACTTGTCCCTAAGAAGACTGGAAGAACTGCAAACTCAGCTGCGATCCTTGCAGAAGGAAAAGGTGCATTTTCACTTGCTCCTGGTTCTTGTAGTTTTTAGACGTATATTCATCCATAGGCCTTTAGTAATGTTTCACAAGGAGGAGAAGGTTGCTTAAAGATTCTTATTACTCTTATTCTTCCTTCCATCCTGCAGAGTGATCGCCTGAAGCTGGTCATGGAACACCTTGGTGTTCTCAGCTCAATGTGCTCAGTCCTGGGGTTGGACTTCACAGAAACTATTCGAGAACTCCATCCCACTTTAACCGAGTCTGAAGAAGTACATAGCATAAGCACAGAAACCCTAAAGCGTCTGGAATCTACCATATCAAAACTCCGTGAGCTCAAGCTTCAGAGGATGCATAAGGTATAGACGACCACTGCCTCAATATGATGTACTGTTTCCAAATTATGGTATTTCCAGAATATTATTGGCTTACGTCTCTCTGAATCCTATTGTGCAGCTTCAAGACCTTGCCACTATGCTGTTGGAGCTATGGAACTTGATGGATACACCAGTTGAGGAGCAACAAGCATTTCAAAATGTAACCTGTAATGTTGCTTCATCAGAAGATGAGATAACTGAGCCCAATATGCTTTCAGCAGACTTCATCAAATACGTGAGTTGAAGTGTTCTCACTATGCTGCAGACCAGTTTTTTGTCTTCCTGATTTATAGTTTTTTAGATGGTTGCATCCGAAGATTGAGAAAACTGAACGGTCTCTGAAAGGTCAAGTCTTCTTCTACTTGTGTGCAGGTTGAAGATGAAGTTTCTAGGTTAGAAGAGCTTAAATCAAGCAAGATGAAGGAACTTGTCTTGAAGAAAAGGTTAGAGCTAGAGGAGATCTGCAGAAAAACACATTTGACCCCTGAAGGCGATGGTGAAATAGAACATCTCATTGCAGCAATAGAGTCTGGTATGGTGTTAATAAGCATTCAGTATTGTTTTATTCGATCTGTTTGGCTTTTTGTTCTGTTTGAAGAGTTGTTTTATTTAATTTAATTTGTTAGGAGCTGTAGACCCTGCTTCTGTCCTAGAACAAATTGAACTGGAAGTCTCGAAGGTAAAGGAGGAAGCATTCAGCAGGAAAGAAATACTTGAGAAGGTTGAGAAGTGGTTAGCTGCACGTGAGGAAGAGGAATGGCTTGAGGAGTATAACATGGTGCCTCTCTTTTCAGTTTTTCTACTTCCTCTTTTTAACTCTACTTGATTAATCTTAAGCTGACATAAGTGCTGACTAATATTACTGTTACGCTGTTACCTTAGGATGAAAACCGGTACAATGCTGGAAGAGGTGCTCACTTGACTCTCAAACGTGCTGAAAAAGCTCGAGCATTACTTACAAAGCTACCAGGTACAATTTCAGTTCTCTGTGTGGTAAACTACATTATGCATGAATTGTTCATCTAGTGTAGATTTGACTCGGTTCGGTGATTTTGGGATATTGGATAAAAGGTCAACAAAAGGTCAATACAAGCTGCTGATTTTCAAGTTCAGTAGTATGATAAAGTTGGAAGTTTTAGAAGTGATTGTTTGTTCAAATTTTCAAATGTCCGATTGAATACCAGTTCTCAGTGGCAGCAAAAGCTCTAACATACTTGTCGAAATGATAACGCTGTACAGGGATGGTCGAGGCACTGGCCGCAAAAGCTCTAAGCTGGGAGAATGAAAGAGGTGTTGAGTTCAACTATGATGGAGTAAGTTTTGTCGATACAAATGACTTTATCCTTAATTGCTATGTGATACTGGTTACTGAAGTTAAACAATTATGTGTCATGACTCATGACATCATATTGATATCTTTTGATAATTGTTAATCAGATTCGGCTTCTCTCTATGCTTGAGGAGTACATGATATTGCGACAGGAAAGGGAACAAGAGAAGAAACGTCAGCGGGTAGGAAAAGCATCTTATGTAAAGCCTCTTTTTAGTTTCCCCTCCAAAGAGTGAACTTTTGTTTAACTGATGAGGCGTGCACCATTTCTGATCTCAGGAACAGAAGAAACTTCAAGGGCAACTAATTGCAGAACAGGAGGCCATCTTTGGTTCAAAACCAAGCCCATTGAAGAGTGCCAAGAAAGGTTCTAGGAGAATGTCAATGGGAGGAGCTACAGGAGGAGTGAGCAATAGAAGGCTTTCAGTGGGAGGGAATATGCTGCAAACCCCTAGACCTGAGTCCTCTTATTCTGTCAGAGCGACACCAAACACACGTCCTGCCAAGAATAATGACAACAACCGAGCACAATCAACTGGTTCGTTCCTGGAACCCTTTACCTATTCTTTGAACTTCAAAAAAAAAACTTCACGAATAATTACTTTTCACAGGAGTACAAGACTTTTTCCATGTTTTCATATAGGCTGTTTATGCCAATGTTTTAACATACTCTGACGGTAACATGAGACAGATTTTTGAGACATCGAAAGTTTTCTAGTACATGCGTGTGTTGTGTGGGTGTGCATGTATGTGTGCGTGTGGTGTTTAACCCCTTTGTTGCCATTGTCTTTGAAGACTTTTTGTGGATAAATAGTATTGATCTCTGAAGGAGCATTTGTTTTGTTTGCAGCGAGAAGAGGTTTGGACATTGCTAATTTCTCTGTAAAGAACCAGTCATTCAATGGCCGTGAATCAGAACCTGGTTCTGCACGGAAGCCTTTCTCTCCCATTTCTTCTAACGCGTCACTGAAAGCGCATCCAGACCTGTTTGATGACCACAACATTCCCCACAATGATACATTGCAGAAGTCTCTTTTTAAGAATGAAGCATCCCAGAAAACAATTACAAGTACTACTACTGCTGCAATGACCACCCCAGTTAAGTCGATTCTTGTAGCTGATGAAGAAAACCGTACTCCAAAAGCTATGACCATTCCTGTGCCTACAACGCCTTCCACGGTTTCAGTTCCAATGCAAACACTGCTGACACCAGCTCCTACTCCTTGTCAATCTCGGTATGGTGACTATGTGGGAGACATAACTGAAGAGATTGAATACTCCTTTGAGGAAAGAAGAGCTGGCTTTCTGGTGCCCATCACTCATGTAAAGAGAGCAATACCAGTATGAGAAAGTATCTCGGGAAAAACCTGCAGGGTAGAAAATTTCTCCAAAAGATACACTTGAGATGGATATGTCAAATCATGTTTTGGCAGATTTCATCTTTCTATCACTTGTAAATGTTTCACTAAATTCTTGGTAGCGCTTGCTAGTCTGTTTGTAAGAAACTGCTCTGACATTTCTAGTCAGCTGGACCTTTCTGTGGTCCTTTGTTGATTCATTTTTAGAAGAAAAAACTTGATTCATTCCATTATACCACGCTCCATTTCTTTCTAACTGTAGACAGACAGGCTAATTAAAACTGAGAGTTTTACCGAAGCAGAAGAAAGGTTAGCACTTAGCAGCATCAAACAATGACTTTGGCATGATCTGGAACTCTGGAAGAGCATCCCCCACTTCACAGCATCAAAAAGTAACTGGAAGCACCATATACTTGTACGTTACACCAACATAAAAACATACTGCATCATTATCAAGTACTACGTCAAGGATTTCAAGCAATCAGCAGGATAATCTGAAAAAGAAAAAGAACAATACAACCAGCCAACCAGGTCACTAACATTTGCTATGTTGCACGCTCCGCAAATGTAGTAAAAGTTCTCTTGACCAGCTGGGTCGTTTAAAGGTGCGCAACGATTACAAAGTCCCAAAAAGGGCTCGTAGCATTCTACACCCAAGGTTTAGGGGTTGTAGTAAATTACATCCTCAAAGTTTATTAGTAACGAAATGCACCCCAATTTGTGTATTTGTTACAAACTACACCCTTTTGCTAAACTAGCCCAAACACATCTTATAAAAATAATAGATATTCGGCATTTAAAAAATAAAATGATATTCTACTGTTTTATTGTTGAATGATTAGTAGAAATAAATAATTTAATGGAAATAATTATTTTGGGTAAAAAAATGTCTTTTCTTGTGAAACTAATAAGGAACATATATTGTTAGTGGTCCATTTGATCTAATTTTAGACTTCATACAATAATCATGTGAACCAACATGAATACAGAATACACACTAAAAATAATACATGTCACATATGTACCAATGCGGTCTATTTGATCTAATTTCTTCACCCACGTTATATTAGATTACAATCCCTGTAAATGCAAGAAACTTTTGCCCATGTGTTTCAGTGAGAGTCGTTTCAAAGGGCTCCAAAAGTACCCTTATTCTCAATTCATATTTAGAGAGACACGTATTTAGATTTTGAGTAGATGACTACTTATATCATCGAGATATGATTACCACTAACAATATGTCCTTAGTTTCAACAGAAAAAGATTTTTTTACCCAAAACAATTATTTCCATAAACAATTTTATTTCTACTAATCATTCAAAAACAAAAATGTAAAAATTCATTTATGTTTTTTAAACACCAAATATCTATTATTTTTATGAGATGCGTTTGGGTTAGTTTAACAAAAGGGTGTAGTTTGCAACAAATACAAAAATTAGGGTGTATATCGTTACAAATAAATTTTGAGGGTGTAACTTGCTACAACCCACAAACCTTGGGGTGTAGGATGCTCCGAGCCCCCCCCCAAAAAAAAACAGAGTATCAGTTCTATTCTTCTCTGTTTTTTTTAAAGGTAAGCATGGCCCACCTATGAGCACCCATCACGGGAAATAACCATAGATTAATAAGCCCCAATATGATTCGAACCCTAGTCTCGAGTGTGGACACCAGAGACGAATACCGTTGGACCAAGCTAACCTTGGGTTTTGACTTTCTATGTGGAATAAGGAAACTAGAACTTAATGAAATATACAGTAAGAAAGCAAGTGGTAGCCATTAGTTGGGTATCTATCTTGTCACTTTTGTGGTTGATGGTTCAATTCTCATTACCTCACTTGTTCCCTTTTGCTACCTTATTTCCGACGACCTCGCATTTATCCAACGACACCTAACCTCCACACCTAACCTCCGACGGCTATATCCGCCTTCGGGGAATCTTCATCCACCTCTGATAGTCCTCATTGATATCCGACAACTTTAGCACCAACATCCAACACCAACTGCAACCACCACGACCAGTGAACTGCATTATTATGTTACATAATCCAACACAAATAGCAAAACAATGTAACAGTCACTATGCAATATTGCCCCTCTCTCTCTCCTTCCTCCCTCCTCTCTAGAAAAAACCCTAGCCTCTACTAGGGGCTGCCATTAGTGCCTTATACACTAATGGTAAGTCCCTAAAAATTTAAATTCTTAGAAGTTTTTAGTTTAGTTTTAGTATTAGTACAAATAAAACTAGCCACTTCTAAAGTAAGAGTCTATTTAGTTATGAGAGTACTTGTTCCTATAAAGTTCGATGATCATATGGATTTAGAAAGTGTTGTATTTATCAAGATGTCAAGGTCACATTCTTCAAAACTCTATAAGGCGCTTCTATGAAAATGCTGCTCCATTAAAGACAACGATTAAAAGGAAATCGTTTAACAAGAGAGTGATGTTAGCAATTAAGTTTTGTTGTCGAATGTATTCTGCAATATTAATTTCATATCTAAGTGATGTAAATTTCGATTGTATATGCCGTATGACTATTTTTCAATGAAAACTCTATTTTCCCTTAAAAAAAAAGTAACAGTCACTATTATAATTACATGGTGGATTTGACCGTCATAGCCATTAAGGTAAGAGACCTCATTGGCTATTATATCAACTTTTATTTTGTCAACAGTACAGTTGAAAAAAGAATTCAAACCTCAAAGTTTCACAATCCATCTTATCTACACATACACACATGTATTACTTTTTTTTTCGATGGAACACACATGTATTACTTGTGATCTTGGTAAGTTAGGTAAAAAATTAAAAATAGAATATATATTGTTTCAAGAAGGTATACCAATGGGGGTTTTAACGTTTTAATAACTAGTTGAGTGATACAACAATTAACAATAGTTTAATTTAGCTCAATGTAGCAAAAATAGCCCCTTGGTGGCAAAATATATAATACACCCGGCGTACCTAACACCGTACACCCCATTGTATTTACATAAGTAAATATTAAGCTTTTATTTTTTATTTGTTTGGAGATTATGCCTAATATTAGACCTGGCAATCAGGTCGGGTTGGGTCGGGTTCGTGTTCGGATTGGACTTAAACAGGTTGACAATTGCCAAACCTAACCTAACCCGTTTATA
>ONZK01000713.1:0-10750 GCA_900322385.1 Pharnaceum exiguum
TAAAAAAATATTGAAAAAATGTTTAAATATTAATAAAATATTGATAAAATAATATTTTTATCGAACAAAACAAAATGTGCAAACCCGTTGGGTCAAACCCGACCCGACCGGAACCTGGCCCGAAAAGTACAAACCGAAAATGACCGAACCCGAAAATAAACCGACCCGAAACGACCGAACCCGAAACCCGACCGACCGACCCGATTGCCAGGTCTAAATGGACCCCATTTTATTTGTTCAAACCCATATTTGTCTGAACAAACCAATTTGTATTGATTTGATCTGATAAACTTTCCCATATTCAAACCTCAAACCTATAAACCCAACAAAAACCCACCATTAGTGATGCTCTAATGGGAGAAGTGATTATTAATTATACTTCGATCATGTCTCTCATGTACATTAGTTGCTTGAGTTGGCCAAAGATAGAAAGTTGCTCGATTGTTTCACCCTCTTACAATTATGAAAGAACTAAATTAATGCAGAAAACATACAAAGTATTTAGAGCTACCTATATTTTTGACCGGGAATAGGATTGTGGTGTTCAGCTTGCATAGGAGAGGGTGTGGCGAAAACTCACAAATTAGAAGGAACAAACACTACCAGTTTGATTAGATAAGTATCCAATTAGTGTTTAAGACATTGTATTGTCCGATAATTCACACATGAATGAGTACTACAATCCTTCTTTTCAAAAAAAATAATATTGTATTTACTAACTACCGGCCAAAGCTGCTTACACTAATTACTAAGTATTCTTGGCAATTAGCAATCTCTCAAACAAGGTCATTAGAATGAAATAGAGGACAACATACAACAAATCTAGAAGAAAATGATGAACATTACCGAATTATTGGATTAGATAAGCCTATTTTCCTTAGCGAGTCGGCATCACTTTCGTATTCACATAATGAGGTATAATAGTTAGTCCTTCAACTTAATCTACCTATTTAATCCAAATGATACATACACTGATACAGTATTCGTTTTTGTTTTTATTGGCTAGAAAGACGCTTATGTCATCGCTTAGCTCATGCTCTACGGCAGCATGAAAAGGTTGTATGGACTCACATGGCTTTACCACTTTTTCCCATCTTGCGTGGCTCCACGCTCCTTTGTCTTGAGGAATGTTGAGTCGTTGAAATTCTGGACGACTTGATATTGTGATGCACGAAGTCAGCACGCACGTGTTGATCTAGTGTGACATCTTTTATTCAGAATGGTTTTCGCGGGTAACAGTAACAGTAACACTAACAATCTTCACTGTCGAATTTTTTTGGATATTAGATAGATAATTGGATGACGGTCGGGGGTGGCGCATTAAGCCTCGTGTCAAGCACTTACAGTTTAAATAGGTACGCTAATTCAAAGTCGCAACATATAAATAAGAGATAAAACTTTTAAATATTGGGATATCAATAATTATCAATTCTAGGAGACTAGGAGCGTGAAATTCATTTGCATTTTCTTTTTGTAAATTAAGAAATGGAAGAAGGAATTAGTAGTCTACTCTTGATACATACACCCAATCTATCCTTACGAAGACAACTACCCATACAATTTCTACCATAATTTGCTAGCCAATTCGTTACTCTATTTCCTTCTAGGCAAATATACTTGATTTTGCAAATTTTATAAAACATCGACCAATAATTTTGAACAATTTATCTATTATAAAAATAATAATGAGTCAATTACCCTTAATATGTTCTTTAAAAAGTGAATAAGATATGTTGAGAAAATTCACTAGTTAATAATGAAGTGTAAAAGGCTTAATAGTTACTATACAGGAATTAAACAGACAAATCTTACAAACAAAGGGAGTACTGGACTTAACTAAACCGAAGACCAAGTCCTAGAAAACAGCCTCTAATTAGTCAAAGATGAGAGGTATGTACTACTTTGATGTCATTCACATTAATCCGAATAATGAAACAACTAAACAGGTCTTTCAACTTTGTAATCATACTGATATACTGATAAGTGATAACTGATGCGACCACAAGATCCAATTAATACAAAAGGCACAAAAAAAGTAGATTCTCCTCATTCGCCCAACAAATACAGAAATTAGGCGGGCTTTTTCACAAGAGAAGATGCGCCTCTTTTCTTTTCAATGAGAACTTGGAAGGAAACATCTGCAAAGCTCACATCAACAAAGATATCAGCATCAAGATACCACAAAGGGAAGACCGGAAAGTCCAAAATCCACGTCAGAAAGAGTTCTAGAGGTCTGCAGATAAGACTCAGCAATATTCTGTAATTCAAGTTGGACAACATTGAATGTCTCCTAAGTATATAACACCACCCAAAGACTCCCAAGACTTCGGTTCAACACAATAATGCAACCATTGCAGACTGGAACTGAATGGCTGTTAGTCTTATTGAAACAGACGGACCCTATGTGGAAACTTGTAACAACTCCGTGACTCCTTTTTGGTCTAAATTCACAGCCAAACTTAATTGTCAGTAATCAAACTGATATTCTGCAGTCTAGGACAATTTGTGTTTTATCAATTTTCAGAGATGCTGAATATTGAGCCGGACAGATCAAAGGCTGCCAGTAACCACAACAAGGCAACCGTGCAACCCATCCCACCAACCCCTCCAGGAAATTGAAGAAGAAAAAGGATAAATAATAAAGGACTCTTGATTCAATGGGTTGCACGAGTAACTTACACTAGTAACTTCCATTACTTTTAGGTAATTATTAAGATCTTGTTTCAGACTGGAGCAAAGACACAACAATGTCCAGTTCAGCGCAAAAAGGAAAGGATCAATATTCACGAGTCCTAAGAGAGTAGCTCTCATTACACACACTAAAACCGTTCAATCATACTACACAGCATTACTCTATCAGTCTATCTGAAGAATGAGAATTATCAACAAAAGTAATTAAGAGTGCAATGTCAGCATAAAAAGCCTCATCTTCAACCAATGAGCATGAATTCAACATAGCGCATAACCACAAAGCTGTTACTCTTATTAGCATGTTAAAATATAAAAGTTGGCCTTCGTTGTTCACATGAGCCTATGCCACACCCTTCCAACAACATCTCCCTTCTCATCGATTCACATTAACATAAATCCCTATTTAATCACTTCAGCCTTAGTTAAAGTAAACAAAAGAGACACCAGGTCAAGCGAATATGTGTATTCAAAAGACAAGTTTACCAATGATGTATAACAGTGAAGGCTAGAAAATACAAGAGCTTGGAGAAATCTATACGAAATCCTCACGGAGGAAACTCAAACCCAGTCCATCCACTCTACTATTTAGTTCGAAACTCAAGACTTGAATGACTTTCATTTCCAGTTCTTTCATGACAGGACAGAAGTCAACTGAGCAAGCATGCTTCTAAAACTATACTGTGCTAAGCTTAGCAAACTCAAAGCAAGAATTTCAACCCTCACCCAAAACAAAAGAAGGGATCAAAAAAAAAAATGAAAATACCTTTGAGAGCTAGAAGTGCATCCAAGTACACACTATCACTCTCTTTTCCCCTACAGCTCCTTCACAAGCTAAAGAAACATGCCACGCCCACAACTCCATAAAAGCACTTTAACCTTCTTTCCTGCATAGGGTTATTCATCTGAGAATTAGTAATGCAAACAGACATTTATATTACAAAGGGCAAAAAGGGAGACAAGACGTGGCTGAAAACTTCATCAGCTTACTTTCTCTTCCTTCGATCTACTCCACTGCTCCTCATATCATTCTTTGCAACCCCGGATCCAGGAGGGACTGCAAATTGCATAGGAGAAAGAGCTGGGGAAGGAGCAGATGTTGGTGGAATAGGAGGAGGAAGAGCTAGAGGGCCAGATGGTGCTGCAGCAGCAGTGGCTGGAGGTGCTGGTTCAGGAAGTGGTCTAGGTAAAATGTGCTTGAGTCTATTATTTCTGTAGTTTTTCCAAAAATAGAACTGCTGTCTGTGTGCCAGTTCCTGCAACATCGTAGACGGCAACTTTGTAAATTTCCAAAATTAACTGTATGATGACCATTACGACAAATGCTTCACACTACTAGCAATGCCAAATAAATCAAATAATTCTGGATGAAATAAAACGAAATCAAAATAGCTAAACCCTGCCAGGGCTAGAAGCTCTCCATAGGCCCAGCCGCCTGTGCTAATGGCAATAGATAAAAGTAATTGCTACAGCTAGACAGCACAAAACCCCAGCATGCAGTTCACCTTAGTTGTCAACTTATCGCATACAAGCAAAGCAAAAAAACTTATTTTGGGAGGGAGGGAGAAAACTCGCAAAAATAACTCAAACAAGGCAGAGAAAACCCAGAAGTATTATAATGGACTAACCTTGTTCCCAGGATGTGCCATTGCGTTGCGGAAATTAGCATTCTGTAGGAGCTCAAGAAAGAAGAGGCAATGTGGGTACCTAAAATTGTCACAGTACAAGCAAGAATGAGACCAAAACAAGGCCACGAGAAGAAAGCCTAATCATCATCAAGAAAACTTCAACCAAAAGGGTCTTTTAAGTACACATACATGATAAACTTTGTGTACTCAGGTCGCTGCCAATACAGAAGGTACTTCAAATAACCAATGAAAGCTTCATCTTCAAAGTAACGGTTCTGGGCCAAATCTACACACAAAAACGACTTTTCCTCATAAGGTTCCACACATTCCATTACATGCATTATTTTGCAAATTTCAATTCAAAGGAGAAACAGCATCACATACAGTGAATGTAAGTCGGATTGGCAAGGCACTGAACGAACTCCAACTCAAGCAGAAAGCGTTGGCGCCCATCATCCGGGTCCTTGTAAACATTCTTCGGCCTAAACAATTCAACAACAGTCACAGCACATCAAATCACTAGCACAAATCCACTAGTTATATCTCCCCTAACTGGGACAACAATCTTGGGCAACAATTCAACAAACAAAGTAAGACGCTTTTAGAGAGAGCTTTACGATGATGGGTTTTCATCAGCATCATTCGCCGTAGCCATCACCTCCTTCCTTGCAACTCAGACGCACTGTAATCAATCAACGGCCAATTATAACATAATAAATAAATATAATGTCAAATTAGGCTTGTAACGGTTCTTTCAAACAAAAATCTGTAATAACCTAAGTATATACCCCTTCGTCCGTCCAGAATTAATTGTCCACTTGCTATAGTATAGTGTAATATTAACTATCAAGTCGACAACTAACTCAGCTACGTAATTTAATTACTAGCTCTATCCCAATTTGCTTTATCCTATACTGTACATTGCTAATTTGTGTTTTCCCAAATAGTTCTCAATTCACTTATTTAAATAAAGCTGTAAAGATTAGATATTAAACTTCCGAAATAATAAGAGTATTAAGTTCAAATTACACAATGGTTTTCTTTCTTTCTTTTATTTTAAGAAATCAGTATCATACGTAGAGTTTTGAATTAATTAATATCAGAGGATATGTACTGAGAGGCGGGAGAAAGAAAAAGACAAAGTAAATCGAAGCGAAGCGAAATAATGGAGGGCCAGCGAGAGAGAGAAAAAGAGAGAGTACCGCGAGATCAAGCGACGGGAAGATAGTGTAATCAGGTGGTTAAGTAAGGTGTCCGGCGGGGAAATTTTGGGCCGAGGGTTTGAGAGACCGAATGAGGAGCGATTGGGTTTTAGAAATCAGAAAATACACCTACTTTATGGATGGGTGTACTGTACACTTTCTTAAATTTTATGGATGGGTGTACTTCACACTTGTACTTAGTTTTTTCCTTTATTGTCATGGACACTTGTACTTAGATTATTGGCGGTAATTACTTGCATCCCAAAAAATAGAGCAATTCTACACCAATAGTCCCTAATTGTACTATTCACAATTAGCAATGGGTTCCATTTTTTTGGTTTTTTATTTATCATGTTCAACAGCATGAATATCGTGTTCATATATGATAATATCATGTTCATATGGGTAAATGTCATGTTGAGGTGAAAAATCACCATTTCAGTTATATATCAAGTTGTATAACCTATTTATCATGTTCTAACATAACAATATCAAGTTCACACTTCAACATGATATTTACACATCTGAACATGATATTATCATATATGAACATGATATTCATGCTGTTAAACATGATAAAAAAAAAACCAAAGAAACATGGGGCTCGGTGCTAATTGTGAATAGTACAATTAGGGCCTATGGGTTTAGAATTCCTCCAAAAAAAAATGATATTAATTTAAAATTAATACGTCCCTTACTTTTTTCTAATAAAAAAAAATATTATACCTAATCTGAGAAGCCAACACTATTTTTTTTTA
Organism: Pharnaceum exiguum; assembly: GCA_900322385.1. Classification (NCBI taxonomy): domain Eukaryota; kingdom Viridiplantae; phylum Streptophyta; class Magnoliopsida; order Caryophyllales; family Molluginaceae; genus Pharnaceum; species Pharnaceum exiguum. Next base: position 6,277 of record ONZK01000713.1, read on the forward strand.
ATGAATGGTGGTGCTTAGTTTTTACGAGTATTAATAAGTACGAGAGAAAATATTAGCTCCCATAAACGTGTAAATAGATAAAGTTTCTTCCTCATACATGCCCGAGGTTATTATAAATCTTTGACTAATTCGTCATTACAAAAGGGGGGACATGCATGTTTGGCTAGTGCATCTGTCACTCCATTCATGTCCCTTCCTTTATGACCAAAGACAAATTCCTTCGCCCATTAGCAGTTTTAGTCCGGTTATGGAGTATTGCCGTGCAATTTGACAAGACATGATTATTTGTGCCCACATCCATGTTATCCTCGATAAGGAGTTGACAACTATCGAGCAATCACTAGCAATAACAATGTTTGGGTTTGCATACTCAGTGGCCTATAGGAGAGCAAGTTCTATTGCTCTTAGCTCAACATGTAGTGATTCAGTACGTGTAGGTGATTGTCTTGGTCTGACCAAGGACATATACCCCATGGGTATATTGTACACAAAACCCTAGCCCAACCGTGCCACTCAGGTGATCCCAGGATACATCAGTATTAATTTTCAATCAACCCTTGGGTGAGGGAGATCAGACCCAGATTCAAATATCTCTAATGTTGCAGGTTGAGGCATGCTAGTGATATACATCCAAGCCTCACATTTTGTTTGATCTATGGCTTTGAGTTGCGGTCATGGTTTAGCTGCATTCCAAACTATGAAGTTTCTCCTGTTTCGTATCTCCCAAAGTATCATGGTAAAACGAGGGGCCATGAAAGCCCTTTGAAGGATTTTGTGCTATGCAGGTTGCTATGGAGGTTGTTGTTGAGTCATGTTTCATGAGGCGGCTGGTAGAATGTTGGTGGCCTTTGGATGGCCTCAACCCCAAACCCCTAAATTCTTTGGGCTGACATGAAATGGTTTGCCAATTGATAAGGTGAAGTTTTCTAGAATCATTTGTGTCACCCCATATAAAATTTCTACTAATTCTATCTAGTTCAGCCAAATCTCTGTCATAGAGATATATACCCAGCATGTAATATGCAGGATAGTTGCAAAAGTGGCTTTGGCTAGGCATGTTCTCCCTGTTTAGAGAGATGCTTGGTCTTTTAGGAGGATAGCTTTCTCTTCACTTTTTCGAGTATGAAGGCTCTTTGCCAACACTCAACTACTTCCCCAATAATCTTGTTCTTAGGTCGTGTTTTTGGAACTCAAATATACTAAACTTTTTTTTTTAGGAAACTATATTGAACTTCCAATACATATTGAATTGAAAATAAGTTTTAAAAGTTGAAAAGAATGGCCGTAACTGTTTACAAGTACTCTCCCTGTTTCTTTTTGTTTTTCTTGTATTCTTTTTAAATGTTTTTTTCCCACTTTTCTTATTTTGATTTTTTTGACAAATTTACCCTTTTGCCCTCGTATGTCTTTCTAATTACCTACATTACCCTACCCATTCCCACTTGCTGTGCCTAAACTAATGTGGCAAATTGTTTTTTTTCCAAAATTTCTTAAAATTTGTGTAAATCACGAAGTGGAATAATAAAAAGAAACGGATGGAGTAAATGAGACGGGGTCGTTAATAACAAAATGTTGATTAATAACCCTCGTCAATTATTAATAACCCCTTCTCATATGTGAAACATATACACATAAAATTTTCTATTTTATAACTACTTTGCCCACTTCATTCAATTACATAATAGTTGAAGTTAATTGAATTTAATTGAAAAAATAAACCTAATTGTAATAAACTCATTTAAGTTAGAACAAAATAGAGGCTTAGTTTGACATGTATGCTACTCCATGCCAAATAGAACTAGAGGTGACAAATTGGGCCGACCTGCTTGAATCTGAATCGAACCCGAACCGAACTGATTTGTAACCCAACTTAGTTAAAGAATAAACCCGAACCGAACCCGAATAAACTCGAATATTGTCTTTGTTATTATGACATTTGCATTGATAACACTTGTAAGCAATTATAACATATTTCAAATAGGAGAATCTTTAATTATTTAGTTATATATTTAACAACTTATATTATCGGGCTAAAAAAATTAAAATGGTACCGAACCCGCCTTAACCCGAATCGAAACGACCCAACCCGAAACCGAATCAGACCCAAAATGGGTGAGCACTGAAACCCAATTGAAATTGAACCCGAAAAATCTGAAGCGAACCGAATTAGACCCGATTGACCAAACACTCCGAGTCCGAACCGAATCGAAGTTGAACCGATAGACCCGTTTACCACCTCTAAATGAACCACTACACTAGAAAAGTTCTCAAAACCACAAAAACAAATAAAATACTGATCCTAGCCTTGAAATGTGAGTGATCTAGCCACTAAAAGACGTCTAGAGATTGGAAGGATCCAAACGCCTTTCACTCTCTCATTCTCTCTCTACTTAATCCAACAGTCATTAATTTATTACAGAAAAAGTACTCACTCGTATCAGAATCCCAGGTGTGTTGTTGCGTTAAGCTTAGCTGTAATGACAGAACTTTCTTGGACTTACTCACTCATTTCTACTTTCCTTTTCCCTTTATTTTTTCATATCCCCACAAAACATTTTTTCACATCAAAGTCAAAGCAACAAGACTACTGTGAAGGTAAAAAAACATAAAAACAAAAGGAGAAAAAAAATCTCTGTCCTTATTTTACAGGGCAGCCCTTTTTTGCCCCCCTCATTACTTTCTCTCTCATCTTCTTGTTTTTTTTTGGGTTCATTTGGTAAAGTTTTTCCATTTTAGCCACTGTTTAGCTTCTTTGAATTATTACAACTCATTTTTGGCTTGTGGGTATTTTCTCCTTTGGTGCAAATTTAATCTTTTTTACATTTCTGCTCTCAAATTATTCATTTTTCACTGTTAACTGTTCAGTCTTTTAGTGTGTGTTGTGTGGTGATAATTATCTCCTTCGAGAAGCTTCATTCATTATTTCTCTCATTTGGGTGTGCATTTTAGCTCAATTTTAAGGGTGTTTATTGCCAAAGAACTAATCTTTTTGTGTGTTTGATCTGGTGGGGTGTTTTTGTTTAGGGATTTGTGAGTTGGGTTTTCTTTAGGTGTATTTGATCAGTTCATTTGGGCATTTGGGTCATTTGCCATTTTGAGTTGGGGTGTTAAGGTTTTGAGTGCAAGTTTGAGGTTTGTGTTGTACTGTTGTTGTTGGTGGTGGTGATGATGATGGTGGTGGTTTACTGGAGTGGCAGAAGATGAAAACGCAGCTCGAAACGGGATGCCGAGTTTTGATCCCCCCTTATCAGCCTCAAATTCACAGTAATTGCCTCATCCTTATGCTTATTATTGATTTGTGTTTTGCTGTTTATTTGGAAGTGCATTTTCTGCAGTAGTTTTGCTTCCTTGTGGTTGTTTTGAGTTCTGACATTTGGCTTACATTGGTGGTACATGGTTCATGACTTCATATCATTGTTTAGTAACCTTACTTGGCACTTGATAAACGTTAGGTTTGATATTGGCACACTTGTTTAATGCATATAATTCTAGGAAAATTGAACATCATAGTTTTCGGAACTAGGGAATGTCTTAGTGCTAGTTGCTGAGACAATGATTTTGCTCAAGTTGTTACCCTTTGTCGAGTAAGGGCATGTAGTTTACAACTTAAGTTCACATTGCTCTCAAAAAAAATAAAATTTCACTTTAGTTTTTCGCAGTTCAGCTCGTAACTTGCAAAGCTAATTAGTTTTGATCCCGCTATCCATTCGTAGTTATTAATATATCATTGGAAAGGTCTTACCATATAGTTTTATAAATGTAAAATATTGATAGGGTTTAGATAAGGGATTGAGTCTCAAAACAATTAAACAAAAGGTTTAGTTTTTCCAGCTCCTTTCCTTTCCTTTCAGTTCAATTCAGTAAAATCCAACTCTAAAGAACATGCCCTAAGCATCAAAGGAGTATTGTTTGTACTTGTATCATTTCAGTGAAGTCAACTCCGGTCACGATGGGGGTAGCTTGGGGTCAGATGTTATCAGTTTGTGTGACTGGCCGATTTTTGTGTGAACTATTTTGTCATATTCCTAGACTATAAACCAAAAGATTATGTCTGCAGTGAAGCTGTCTCCATTAAATTATTCCAAGCTTCTGATTCCGAAGTATTGAGGCAGACGTCTGGCTTTCAACTAGAGAATGCTGTAGATGTTAGATGTAAGCCATTGCTTTCTTTCTTCTGATGGCTACAATCTTAGTAGTTTTGTCCTACACGTCCGACTTCCATTTCAGTTGTAGAGTCCACATCTTTGTTGCTTACATGAAATGATGATTCATAATCGAAATCAAAAATATATACAAAAGCAGAATTTGATCCTCTGCATATCATGTTGTTCCCAGATAATATGTTTAGTCTACTTGATTATGGTGTGTGAAAACTGAAAAGATAAGCAGCTGATATGCAGAGAATGGGAGCTCATGGAATAAATGAGTTTGCAATGTCTTATACAAGGGCAACAGGGGGGGGGGGGGGGGGGGG
>ONZK01000714.1:0-13377 GCA_900322385.1 Pharnaceum exiguum
GCAGTTCAATTTGTGATCCCCCGATTTGTGGTCCCTCATGCTCAATATGTGACCCCCGATTTGTGACGTCTGGAGCTCGTTTTGTGACGCCTGGAACTCGTTTTGTGACGCCCCGAGTTCATTTTGTGACCGTGGGAAATTTTATTAGGAGAGGGAATTGATTTGGGTTTTCTTGTAAAGAGGAGATATAGAGATTTTTTTTGGGAGAAAATGAAATAGAAATGTTGTTTTGTGTGAAGAGAGTGAGATTTTTTTAGGGGAGTATGAGGGGAATGAGGAGAGAGAGAGTGGAAATGGGGTTTTCCATTTGTGCATTGAGGAGAAAGTGAGGAATGAGGGGAGAGAGTGAAATAAGGGGTTTGTGGGGGAAGAGTGGAGAAGTTACGGGGAAGGGGAAGGGAAAGGGATGGGGTTAGTTTTTTTTTTAAAAAAAATACGCCCACATATGTATACAGGTGTATTTATACAGCCGGGAGTACCAGCTACGTACTCCCGGTTGTACCATCGACTGATTAGGTTGCCCCCTCAAACTGAGGAGCTGACAAATATTATCTGACCTAGACTTAACGTACGTATATTCGTTACCAAAAAGTAGTACAAGCTAAGAGTAAGAGAACTTTCATTAATTAGGGTTATTCCGAACGAAGATGTTAACGCTCAGTCCTTCATTACCCCCTGCTGCTATGGGGATGATCACTACGCTCCAACGCCTCCAAGATAAGGGATTGGAGGAGCTTTCTTCATACAACCTCAAAAAGCTTCAAGAAGCGCTAGAACTTCAAAAACCTATGCCAACATCACCCTCTTTCAACAGCTTAATGATCAGCCCCGCTAACACCGCCAGTTGCTCAACAATTGAGGTGCAAATAGTATCAGCAGTAAACTTGAAGGCACCTAGGTTAAGCCTCGTTGACAAGGACTTCCGTGATGGAACGTATGTGGTTGCATGGATAGACAACGAGCCTCACAAGAGGATCCGGACTGTGATCGAAAGCTCAGCCATAGGGCCAAACCCTTTCTGGAACGCGACGATGTGCTTTGAAGTCCCAAACTCTGAGCTTTCGGACTGTGTTCTCCATGTTCTGATCTGCGCTCAAGGACTCTTGGACAGAGTCATCGGGGGTATCACGTTGCCCATGGAAGACATCGTTGCCGCGCCGTCACGAGCACTTCCAATATCTTCGTACCCCATCCTTAGACAAAACGGCCGGAAGAAACCTGATGAGGACAATATATGTGGAACTCTGATGATGGGGCTCGCTGTCAAGGATACCGTTTAATTTGCTAGAATATGAAGAGATGTCAGCTTATTTTCCGATGATTTAGACGGCAGATAAAGCCTTGAGTATATATACATGCATAATCCATCAACAGTCGTCACTGGCAAGGGCAATTTTTTTGCAATGCTTTTATTCAGTCTTGAGAGTTGAGACCATAGTCGATCTGTAGCAGCCTCCATTGAGCAAGATGTTTTGATCGATCTCCTCAATGTTTACATTAGGGTCATCTTGGTCATGCATGTTTTCTTTACCAGATACTGATCAATCGATTTGATTGTCGTCCCTTTTTTGTTATACTTATTATTTATTTTTGTGTACGTGCAATTGAAGCTTTCACTAAGATAACTAGTGTTAGCGTTATATTTTGACCCACAAAAAAAGAACCCGTTATTTATGATGCATAAGTTCCTCTTCTTCACATCAGGACTTCTACGATATGATGTAGGTACACACCTTTACAAGAAAAGACCTATAAAAATACCCCTACAAAAGTAATAAGGGTACGTATCTATCTAGTTCAAACAAATTAAATTTTGGTTGTATATATAGAGGGTGAATTTCATTTGAAATAAATTAAGTTAAATTAAGTTAAATTAAGTTAAATTAAGTGGAGTTATTCCAAGTTAAATTGGTCTTCTTTCAAGTTAAGTTAATGAGAGCTAAGTTAAGATCAATTTAGTTGAAAATTTATTCACATTAATTACTTCAACTTACTTAATTCAACTAAAAAAAACAAATCAACACGTCCTAAATATATATAACATTCAACTAAATTAAACTTTACTTTACGAATTCCATCCGATTATATCAAAATACTAAGTCTATTCGATTACATCAAAACATTAAGTCCATCCGATTACTTATTTGCGTTAGTGGTGTGAAATAATGTCTGTGATGTTACTGGTGTACTATTATTGTCGACATATTTGGGTAGGGTTCTACACTTCTTTTTTTAAGTTTTGTTTCTATTATCTTTCTAGTTGGGTTAAGTATTAGTGGGTTAGAGTTAGGCCTTTATTAGTTTACATATCATTTTATGGATTTGTTTAAGTAATAATCATTTTTTAGAATATCCAACCGGCCCCGGCCTGAAAATCCAACCCAAATCTGACCCGAAAACTCGACCCATTTGATACATGAATCTGGAAAAACCCAACAAATAGACACGACCCTTCCCGGTTCAATCTGACCCGCTTGGGCCCGATTCAAATATCGCCCAAACCCGACTACTAACCGACCCGAAATCGACTCAACCCGATTAGTTAAGACCCATTACGCCCGACCTGGGTAAAATCTGACCTGAACCTGACTACAAAATTGTTATTGTCAACCGAATCGAATCCGACCGAATCGAACCAATTACCAGGTCTACTTGCATGGGACAGATGAGTATATAATTAAGAAGCTAAATCATTTGTGTTCTAAAAAAAAAAGAGGTCATTTTTTGATTAATCAAGTATTTATCCTTTTTATTTGTGACACCGGTCTTAGCCTCTTAGGTGTTATTATAGATAGTGTTTGTGTAACGAATACACCTTTTTTTTGGGTTTCAAGTATAATCAATAATGAGAAAATTTTGTGTGAATCCGTTTCATATATGGGCCGTGATGAAGAGTGCCCGGGGTTATTATTATTGTTTACCCAAGGATGATTATTGTTTATTCGAGAGGTCATTAATAATTTTCCAAGGGTCATTAATAATAATACAGTCTCATATAAAGACGGGTTCACACAATTTGTTGTCAAATTTTGATTACGGTACATACTTTGGAGTTTACTTACCTAAGTGGTTTTCTTTTTTTTTTTTTTGAAAAAAAACCATTAAGGTTTTTTTTTTAAGATACAGCACTTCAATTCAGAGATTTCTGAATCGGGTGTACTTGCCTTAAGCTGGCTCTAGTTTTATCCTCTGAAGAATTTAGAAAGAAACGTTTTCGGGAGAGAAACACCCTAGCTTTCTACGGATCGGAGTAATATAGATTCTGTTATACAACATGTCAAAAGAAAATAAAAATACAACCGACGTATCTGGCTATATATGCCCGGCCCCTCAAACTGAAGAGCTGACAAATATTATCTGACCTAGACTTACCTACGTACATTCGTTACCAAAAAGTAGTGCAAGCTAAGAGTAAGAGAACTTTCATTAATTAGGGTTATTCCGAACGAAGATGTTAACGCTCAGTCCTTCAATACCCCCTGCTGCTATGGGGATGACGATGATCACTACGCTCCAAGATAAGGGATTGGAGGAGCTTTCCTCATACAACCTCAAAAAGCTTCAAGAAGCGCTAGAACTTCAAAAACCTATGCCAACATCAACGTCTTTCAACAGCATAATAATCAGCCCCGCTAACACCAGTTGCTCAACAATTGAGGTGCAAATTATGTCTGCAGAAAACCTGAAGGCACCTAGGTTAAGCCTCGTTGACAAGGACTTCCGTGATGGAACATATGTGGTTGCATGGATAGATAACGAACCACACAAGAGGATCCGGACTGTGATCGAGAACTCAGCCATAGGGAAGAACCCTTTCTGGAACGCGACGATGTGCTTTGACGTCCCGAACTCTGAGCTTTCGGACTGTGTTCTCCATGTTCTAATCTGCGCTCAAGGACTATTGGACAGAGTCATCGGGGGTATCACATTGCCCCTGGAAGACATCGTCGCCGAGCCGTCACGAGCACTTCCCATGTCTTCGTACCCCATCCTTAGGCAGAACGGTTTCAAGAAATCTGAGGACAATATATGTGGAACTTTGAAGATGGGGCTCGCCGTCAAGGATGCCCTTTACTAGAAGCTGAGAGATGGCTGCTTTCCGGTGTTCCGTGTTCAGAATATGAGATACTGCAGTTAAAACCTTAATCATATAGCAGCTGTTGGCGACAACGTAACGTCAACTCCTAGCAAGCACGCATGTCAACTCCTTTCAAGCACGCATGCAGACGTCAATCGAGAGTTCGAGACCCATGGCCATAACTAATTAGCCGTAGTCAGCAATATGTATTTGATCTCTTCGATGCATTGTTGCGTTGATTATAGACATCGACTCGATTGTGCCTGCTTTTTTTTTTTTTGGATCTAAATGCTTGTGCTATTGTTAAAGTTGTCACTTTATTTAGTCATGTTGATTGCATGAGTAGATGGCGCTTTTTCACGCAGATTGTGATTTGATGAAAGCGATCTGCAATAGTTTAGAAGTACCTTCTTATGGTGAATGAAAAAGAAACCTCTTTTAGTACTAGAATTTTTATTATTGTTTGTTATTCCATTGTTAATTTTCAAAATAAAGTATATACTCGTATAAAACATCTCTGAAAAACATTGCTCATAAGTCATAAACTTTTGATTGAGGACAAAATTGTGTAGTATGAATTAACAATATACAATCATAATAGAATCAAAAAATTGGATTTTTGCTACTATGTATTTACATCACAGAGAAGTTTGATAGATAATGGTCACTAACTGCTACAACACCTGACAATCGGGAAGCTTTTTTTTTTTTGACAATGGACAACCGGGAAGCTAAAAATTACATGTCTGCCACAACCAAGATCGAAGTTCACCACCCAGAAGGCAGTTTAAAGACAAGAACAAGGGAAAGAATGGCGAGGGGCATATGGTCAAGCGAATCAATACTCAATACAAAAAAAAATATCCACATACATAGCCTGCTCTTTGCCTGCTACTGCTTCTGAATTGAGTTTTGACTAAGCAGCAGATTTGGGTATCTTGAACTGTTTTTTGACAAACTGGGAAGCCTCTGAATCACCTCTATGGCATAATATTCTCAGCAAGGTCTTGCTATCTGCACCCAATTTACCTTTGCCACCTTGAAATTCCATTCCGCTTGCAGATTTCAAGTCTTCAATAAGTTCTCGAGTCTACAAGAAGTAAAACCGAAAAAAGTAAGGAGTCAAAACAGCCTTTTAGCAAGCTGCGTGTACATCCATTTTCCCAACTCACAAACTCTTTTCTTGCAGTCAATGCCAAGCTCGGTGTTAAGAATTAGTCACAGTAAAAGAGACAGGCAAGAGACGGGCATACGAAAGGCAGGTTAAAGCTCAAGGGCTTACAAAGCTTGCACAGAGCTTTAATTAAATATATCTTCCATGCAGGCAAAACCTTATCAAGTCGAGCCTGCTAATATGGAATCTGAAGATGTTTTCTATCCCGTTTTTAATGCAGAGTGACAGGATATCACACATGATAATCATGTTGAACTACACAGATATCACACATGATAATCATGTTCCAAGTAGGTTCATATCCCTAGTTAATGCAGAGTGACAGGATGTCGTCATTTCGATATACTTGTAGAACTACCTACATATACCATGTCACCACTCAGGAATACCTCTCCCCTCTCCGGCCACACTCAAAAGAAAATCAGTTCTCTGAAACACGGGTAGGAAGTTTTACAAAAATTTCACAATAAATACTTTCAAACTAAGTACAACTTACCTCATATCCATGCAACTTTACAACATGTCGAGCATGTGCAACTAGATTTTCCACAACTCCTCGCGGAAGGCCATCCCCTCCTGAAATAAAGAACTCCTGCGAAGCCTCTCAACTCTAATTAGTATTACAGACCTTTCATATGTTGAGCAAAAACTTTTCAAGGGAGCAGTCAATGACACTTTCGAGCAGAAGATGAGAAACATAATTCTCCTAAGGTTCAGGCACACAAATCCAATTTAACATCAATGAGTAAGATGGATGTCCAAGAGTTCTAAATTACCTTGAGAACCTCTAAATCTTCTTCTAACAGTTTAGCATCACTGGGTAAGAAAACACGAGATGGCCCACCATCTAGCAGCACACGTAGCAAGCCATCCTGAAAAGTAAGACGGTACTCATCAGAATAAGATCCCAAATCAAGGATAAACATGAAAGTCCCACTGAAGCAGGCAGTCACAAAATGCGTAAATCTAACTCAGAAAATTGGGACAAGCAGGTGAAAATACTCACCAATGACGCTTGAAGTAGACCTGTCACAAGCCGATCTCGTAGTGGATCCACAATTATAGTGCAAAGCTCATTTAAAGCCTGCATAAGACAACAGCTTATAATTTTTAAAATAGTCAAGAAAGTAAGTACAAGAGAGTGAGTAAAAAACCAAAGCCATTTATTTTAAAGGCAACGCCAAAAAAAAAAGGTTATACAGACAAGAATAATAGTAGTACCCAAAGCAATTGATTTGAGACCACCCCGCAAAAGATAAACGCCAGAGATAAAAATGAGGACAGCATCTTATCTTTGGGGATAGGTCATATAGAAAAATACTAGAAAAAACCATCCACATAATTAATAGGACCTCAAAGACGACAAAAACTTGCTCTCTGGACAAAAACACAGCAAGGGGTTGCCTACAAGAAGGGAAAATAAAAGAGGAGCAAAAGTTGCTCCTAACATCTGTCGTTATACTATCATTCAAAAGTTGAAACCTTAAGAGAGGAAGACGAAACAGATAGTTCAACTTTAGCCTGCTAAGAAATTGTCCGATTTGGTGCTTGATGTACCTCATTCTGACAGATATAATGTTGTTGTTGACAACAAACCATAATATAAAAATTGGATGAGACAGAAGTCAAAGCAACAATACAATGGATTTTCTGCACCAGTTAGAAACCACACACAATCTTTGATCTTGCCATAGGTTATCTCACGGTAATTTATTAAAAAGAGCAATGGTAATGGAATTGTTGTGATTAACAGATCAACAGAAAGAGATGTTGTGTCTTACAAGGTCAAGATGTTCAATCAGTGCTTCAAACCTAGATTGAGAAACACTGGGCTTATACAAATTATCAACAATTGCCTCCCTCATGTCGCAGAAAATAATCTTCGTGCCTACATGAGAAAAGGAAGAAATCATCAACAGCCAAAACCCCAGAGAGAAGAAAAAGAAAAAACTTTCAGAATAAAAGAGGAAAGATAAGACAGAGCAGGATAAATTTGATTTATATTAGAAAGTTGAATGAGCGAATGAAACCTGTATATTGACAAATTCTGTCGATAGCAGCATTTATATCTTTCCGGCTTCCAGCAAAAGTATTTCTTTGGTTGAAAGTTTTTGATTTATCACCGAGAGACCTCTCTGAATTCCAAAAGTATCAGTGAGAAAACATCAAAATGAAGATAAATACCACTCAGGAACACAGCATGACTTTGGAACTACTCCGTTTTCCGCGAAAAAACAAAAGAGTAGCAACTTCTCTTACGATATTTTCAATTTTATAGCTTGAGTTGAAATAGGTAAGTAAATCTTCGCCGAAGCTAACAAAAGTGACAATGTGCTATGAACAGCAATACAAAGAATGTTTACCAATATGCAAAAGAAGAAAGTTTCTGGTGTAAGAAAGATATATATTCTGCAATATTTAGTTGAAAGCATCAGGGCATATCATTTTTCTCAGCATATCCTTTGGTTTCTTAGACAAGAGTTCTCGCAAGACCCTAAGAACCGAGACTAGGCCACTAAGATAGCAGATATCAAAGACGTAGTATTTGAGGCCGTGAAGTGACTGGAAACAGGAACAGACCATCAGCAAACCACAAACCGGAAATATAGACAGCAGAAAGGCCATGTACATACGGGTAAACTTTTCACTTGGGTTTTTCTTCAACCATTGTTCTGAAATGCTGTCCTCCAACTTGCTAAGATGACCAACTGCATACTGTTCAAGGGAAAAAGAATTGGCGTCATATTGCATGAGGTGCAGAAAAAACTCAAAGAAACAATCTTTTTATATAGATTAAAACAATATTTAGAAAGAAAAAGTAGCACATAGGCCTGGAATAATAAGTGGCAAGAGAAATTTCGTCTCAACTACAACATCGAAGTAAGATAACCCAGATAGTAGGTATGAAACATACAGGAGCTTATTTACGAATATACATTAAACAGATACATTAAGACTACTTCATGACAGTAAAAAAGGCACAAAAAACTGTTTTCAGTCACTGAAATTCAATCCCCGAAATTTAAAGAAGAAATGAAAGCAATGGCATAAAATAGTAAGACCAGAGAAAAAGGAATAAAACATTGGCAACATTATAACATTGAAACACATTAGCCGTCATCGTAAGAAAAGACAAAGCTAATATCAAGCTTGAAATATTATATTGACATCCTGCTATGCATATCTATAATGAAAGTTGCCACATGTTGCTTGGAAATTTGCTTAACAATATCCCCAGAGATGAGTTAATACACTTTTTCCTTCCTGTTTGAATGACATGTAAAAGACATCCCTGCTGCTATATTGATCTCCTTTACTTGCCCGATACTTAACTAGACCCTTGAAAACAAGTTAATTGTCAACAAGCATAAACAGCATATGCAAACATGAGATTAATGATATTTACAGGGATTAATTTGATTTGTAGTCTGTTTCAACGCATATTACTCATTACATTTTAATTCACGCAGTATGATAAGTCATCAAGATATGAATGAATTGTGGTAATTAGATAATCATATATATACATTACATAGCCACTCACATGGAGAGTATTTAGTTGAACACACAAAACTGGGGTTGTAACAACACTGATATCACTCGATTTTCTCTCCTCAGGGAGTCGGTGGTCCAGAAGCTCTTTTTTAACAAAGGCTTTTATTCCAGCTTCCTTCCGATATCTTGTGAGGATCGGCACAGCCGGAATTAGATCCTCTTTGCTAGCTGAAGATAAATTAAAAATATCCAACTAATTACAGCAGCCAGAACATGTGAATACAGTTGTAACAAAAGAATCAAAAGAAGCAATAAACTGGAAACATGTTACTGTTAGCTTAGCTATTCGTAAGGGTTGCATGCCAAAATGTCTTTGGATAATACAATTATACAAGAAGGGTCAACGACAACCAAATGAACACCATCACATTTGACTTATCCATGAAACAGCCCCAGTCCACACTTCGGAAGTCATTTATACACACTATATGATGCAAGCTTTAAAAAAATCACAAGAGTATATATATTCATTCTATACACTATACAGCCAAATAACAGCCATCAAAGTTGTCAGTGTGACCGAACAGTGAAAATTGATACCTGCACTCATATTGCTAGCTATCTATTAGTAAAACTCAGCCCTCTGTGCTATCCATTTTGATCAATGCACCAGGCAATATCTTGTACTGTTGTACATGGGTATTCTCCCTCACTTTAGACCATTGCCCCTTTACACTTAATCAGGAACCATTAGTAGTTACCCATGAGTGTCCTGATGCAGTCATCTATGAAGCACGTACACTCCTAGGATGAAGTGTCGTGCTGAAAGTTCAAGGACAGTCGGCCATCTATCATTCCGTGTTGGAACTTACACCCTATTCTGGTTATTTTTTTCATTTTTTTTCTTACTATCTCTTTCACATGACACTACTTCTCTACCAAACCAACAAAAAAAGGGATACGGTGGTACGAAACTTGAACCATTTTTTATTGTAATTTAGAGTAAATGTGATATTAAATGCGTCTTTCCACCCTTAAATAGAACTCTTGTTATGTATCCCCGTGTCCACAATTGTGAGAGTTGGTGTATCTGCGTGTCTCCGTTTTCGTATATCTCGTATCCGTGTCCATCCAACATAGGCAGGTACACAGAAAACACCAAAGGTAAACATCCAGAACTGGATAAAAATTCAGTCGGGCAGCCCAAATCCTCATGGTTGTAAGATACATATTTGAAACACCAAGTTGAGATAATTGGGACTACACAGAGAACCTTTGCAGAAACCTTGCGAGAAGTTGAACATAAACACCCCTTCTAAGGTACAAACTGAAACACTAAGTTAAGATTAATAGAGACTAGTCTCATAGAAAACCTCTTCAGCAACCATAACAAGGTACTTTCAGTTAGGCAAGCAAGACAACTGTTTTTTTTCTTTTTTTGGAGTGAATGTCTGATATAGTTTATGCAGATACTCCTGTATTTAACCGAAAGAATTCCCAGAGTCCGTCGACATATTTATGAGCAAAATATTACTCGGAAAAGATCAATCCTAGGCTAAAGTTTTGCAATTAGTGAGAGATTGCTGCAAACACCACGCTCAATCATCACAAGTTCAACAACAAAACATTACTATGACGGTAAGACCTGCCTTATGAAGGCCCCCTTAACACGGTGGTAGATGAGCAACTAAAATAATGGTCACTAGTATTTCGAAGCCTACATTTTGAGAAATATTTGCAGTCCATTAATATTGTAAAAAAAAAAAAGTGAAGACATGCCATAGGTCTATCAGCTAGAGGAATATAAAATAATTTGTGACTATCAGAGAATACGGAAAAAAAATGATATACTTACCCAAATTTGCGACAATGAGGTCGGTATAAAGTTGAAAGGCATTGTCAATACCTCGGTATAAACTACCGAGTTCCCCAGAACCCATGGGGACTTTCAGGGAAAAAAACTGATCTACTGTCTGCACAGAAAGAAAGCACCATTAAACAGGACAGCAATAAAACAAATCTGTGTATAACATATACTCCGTATTAAAGAAGAAGGTAAAAAACAATGAATATTCGTCAGCACTCACAACTTCCATTAAGTCCTCTATAATGAAAGAAATTCAATGTAAACATTATTCAGAGTTAATCATATGACATTCCTCTTAAGATTAAAATAACGCCAAAAGAAAAACCCAGACATATATGCCAAATGATCAAAGAATACCTCCTCCACTATCCTGTAAACTTCCACAATTGAACTTCCATACCGTTGCTGAGGTGATATTGGATCCCATCGCTGTAGCACAATGATGATTGTGGGTGAAAGAAGGTAGACAAAAGTAGAGAAATTAAAAGTTTAGGAAGCTTGAGATCCTTCCCTTATGGTAAGTAAGAGACGAAGAATATTCCAAAAATAAAAGAAAGACTTCCAAATGCCTGCATATTAATCGACAAAATCTCCATTCTACATTAAAAACTTATACGTATAATTGCTCATCGAGTGTCACATGGACAGTTTAGCTGAAATAGTCTACAACTCTAAAAGATAGGATCAACATGTGGGTTTTATTTAAAAGGCGATCAACGCTGCCACAGAATCTTAGTTTAAAGTTTAACACATCTGCTCTAACAGCACTCTCAAAACCAAGCCTAAGAGTATTCAATTAGCTTTTAATCGACCCCTGAACTGGAAACTAACCAAAACCTAGCCACTCTTGAAACAGGTCAAATATGCATGACGGGTTCGAAATGTGAAAGCCAATAAAGCTTACCTCCTGCTGAATGGCACGTTTGACCCACTTTTGTATACGTTCTAGTTGGGCATTGACCCAGCGCATAACTAATGTTCCAGATAAGTTTTCGATCTGCAAAAGTGAAACAAGAAATTAAAACAGCTAGTCTAGTGGGCCAAGAAACGAAAAAAAAATCATGACAGATATAAAAAGGAAATGATACTCCATTTCCAATATGAAAAGCCATACTTCCTCAATTAAGAGTCCAACCTCGTTAACAACATGTATTTAATCTGGATAACAGGACTGTTGAAGAAAACCCGCAACACACAATTTCGGGGAGAGCCCAGAGAATAACATCTAGATGTTTTATTCCTGTAACATACTACATCAAGAAAATTCCGAATTTCATTTTGGTAGCTACAAAGAGTTAAAAGAAACAAAATTTTGAAGGGAAGGGTTTCAAAAAAAACTTGGTTTGAAAAGGTGCAAGGCGCACGCCACCCAGTGGCTCACTTATATGAGGGAGCTCTTCTTGAAAATTACTTATAGATTTCCTTTAATACCAAATTTAGTCATTATTGGATATTTATTTATTTTAATGTCAAGTAATACCAAAAAAAAAGGGAAAAGGAAACAAAAACATGTTAAAGATGGTAATAATTACCGTTTAAAATAAAGTGAACACCAGCCCAAGGAAAGAAATGGTTACTGAACTTAGAACTAAACAGTCACCCTAGATGGCTAAGTACCACAATTATAGCTTGGTTTGAATACAAAACACAAATAGAAAAAAATTACACCCGGTCCAAATTCAGGCAATGAATTAACTTTTATTTATTCCTTCTGCTACTTTCTACTAACCTATCTTCCCTCTCTTTCCAACTTAAAATTTCAGATCTAGCACTGATCATTAAGTCCTAAGTAAGAGAAGCACCATTTATATCGGTCAGTTTAGTTCCTACAACACCACTTCCGGCTCGGATACCTACCGCCAGAGACCTTTTTTTTTATCACCAGAGATTGTATTTCTGACTTTAAAATGCACAGAGATAGCAAATCTATCTACCTTTGGTTCTGTTTGGGATGTATTGGATCAACTACCACTTCTGAGTCTTTTTACGGGGGGATAGGGGATTTGAATTCGCTTTTATTTTCAATTAAAAAGACACATGTCCAAGAGTGCGCCTCACGCCCCAGCCTGAGGCACTCTGAAGCACGCGCTTTTTTGCTGCTTCATGTGAGAACCTCCCCGCACCCTGAAGCAATGATTCCAACGCCTAGACTAGCCTTGCCCCAAGCATGCTATAAAAACCAAGATACAAAATACCACAGATTTATTTAGATACAATATGCCCCTTAAACTTAAGGGAAAGTTGTACCATTATGTTGTATGGCACGGAGTGGTGAAATGTGAAGGGGGATTTTGAAAGGAGAATGGATGAGATGTGTAAGCAACAATGGGTGACATGCAAACAGGGAGAGGCAAGGTAAGAGGGGAAGACGGGGTACTTACGCTGATTTAGGTGTGAAAAGAAGACCTTAAGATGTCTCGGTTTGAAGGATTGAAGGGTGGGTGATTGACGAGGTAGGTAGGGGAGGCCTTCCAGACAAGTGTGATCAAGTTTGATGTGGCTCCAGTTGATTTGGATGAGAGCAAGGTCGATGATATAAGGAGATTGAGACGTTTGAGGAATTAGGTGGTTAATGTGTGGGCGTGCGTGCACGTGCGAGGGTATGTGTTCTTTTATCTGTGTGTTTTGTGTATGCTTGCATATGCATGAGTGCTTGTGGTGTGTGTTTGGTTCTTTGTGTATTTGTGTGGAGCATGAGCATGAGTGTGAGTGTGTGTGTGTGGGGGGGGGGGGGGGGGGGGGGGGGGGGGGGGGGGGGGGGGG
>ONZK01000715.1:0-18204 GCA_900322385.1 Pharnaceum exiguum
GGGGGGTGAGGGGGTTGCATAGGTGTGCCTAGTACGAGTATAGTTCATGCCAATGACTAGAAAAGGAAGTAGGAAAGGTGTAATTTACATAGTGGATCTTTTATTGTTAGGAGATTAATGTATTTTTGATTAGTTTTTCATTATTTTCGGATTTTCTTGAAGGGGGTATTTAGTTGGCATAGTAGATCCCATAATATCAGCTTTATTAGGTTAAGGAAAATAGTCTAAGTTATATTAGGTTATTTAGTTGTTTTCTTGTTTTCCAAGTAGTTTTTAGGCTATATAAACCCCTTTAGGTATTCAGTTTTCAGTTGGATTTGAATGAATGAAATAAATTGAGTTTAAGTAGAGGGAGTGTTTCCCGATTTACATCAACTGTTTTCCTTGACTACTTGCTAGCCGGCCCAATTAAATTATGGGGTTAAGGCTAAGTAGTTGTTGTTTTACAATATGCCTAAAGGAGTCTTCAGTAGACAAACACAGACACACAGCGAGAGAGGGTGGGTGGGAGGGAGGGAGGAAGAGGAGAGTCTCACCATAAAACAAGCATCAATGCAAATTCTCGGAATCTTTTTAATCAAAATAGAATACAAGATGTTAGCACTTGTCTCATGGCCTCACCTGATAACTGGCAAGTTTCTTGGAGAACCTCTCAGCAGCTTCTTCCCCAAATGCAGATGTCAGTAGCCCAAAAATATAATGCTCAAGACTATTTGCAGCTGGAAATACAGATACCACATCCTCTGTCAAATGCTCAGCACCCTCGAGAAAAGGTTTCTAAAAAAAAGAAAAGAAAGTGATTCAGCAGTCAAGCTTTTGATACAAAGTTTCAGAAAATGAGAATGATTTAAAAGTGAGTCAGTGAACTAGAAATATTCAGCAGAAGTGCACAAGATTACCAACTTCAATCCATAGAGCTTGTGAAGCAGAGATGTTGAAACAACAACTGCTTGAGAATTCCACTGTGACAAAACTGGGGAAAACAAAGTAGTCTCTATCCTTAGTAACTTCTTCATCTCTGCTGCAAGCAATGTCAGTGGATGTTCATGCACTGTTTCTGACATTGCATCAACTGCTTGTAACGTCTGCGAGTAACAAGAGATCATTAACAGTTAATTATGAGTTGGGGCCTTCATGAGCCTCTAGATATAAGAGAACTAATTAATAACGCGCATGACTCGGAAAAAAATCAGAATTTAAGTGTGATTAGTGACTGCATTTTGCTTTTCAACCACAAAGAGAAATTAAAGCGGCCAAGATTCAGACCCTAACCTAGTAGACAAAACGACGAGCTTCAAACACAGGAGAGCTGATAAACAATTGATTTATACCACCCAAATTTCCAATAACCTAACATGAGTGAAGTCTAGAAAAATGAAACCAATAAACTAATGCAGTAGGCAAGATGTGAAAGAACATGAACCATCGACCTACCAAAAGAATTTAAGAGCCACAAAAAGAAGTCAGAACTCTCTTTTGGGCTCTTGGTAATAATATTCACTGGTTTTCTCCAGTCGTAATGTAAGCAAAGCAAAGCGTCACATAATATCCCAAGATAAATAGTTGTCCATAGTCGTAACAAGCATTGGATGACAATTACAGAGAAGGGCTGAGAGAAGGAAACTATGAAGAAGTGCATAGTAAAAATTTCAGTTGTTGACTGCCGCAACAATTTCACTCGGACCCCACAAGCGATAGAACATGCAATCGTCATCTGGAAGACTGCAACTTTCAAATGTATACAGCATCAAACCAAGCAACTCACCCGTGCAAATGCATATTTAACCGATGATGTCACAAACAATTCAATCTGATCCTGGTCGCTGACAGAAGAAGACTGCATCCCCATGGTATTGAAATAGAGAAAAGCATCATAGTCAGATCCTAACCTAGGAGCTATAAAATCCAAGGGAAAACAACTCTTGAAAAAACTGACACTCCATTGTTAAGTAACAGGGACTTAATGCAGTTAAGTACCAATACTGGTTCCTCCATCAGCAGTCTTCGTGAAACCATTGCAACAGTCGTTATAGATTCCATCATTGTTGAATCCTGTAAGGTCAAAAGAGAAATACTTTCATTTCTGGGAATCACCAGGATAAGAATATTTTATAGAACCTTGATCAGAAAAAAGAAAAATCGAGGACTAGAATAAAGCTAAACAGATAATCGTCCTCCAACTAGTGGTCAATATGTGTTTGCAATTGTGACAAACAACAAAATCTTAAAAATTAGAGCCTTAGGAATGAAGATGAAAACCAAAGCTTGAAATCCGAGTCAAACAAATGTCATGCACAAGCACGACCTGCCCCACCGCCGAGAGAGAAAGAGAGAGAGAGAGCATGATGGTGAAGTGCAATCATCAGTTTTAAAGTGCAGAGGAATAGTATGAAAAGGACAAAGACAAAGTATTACACCATCAAAATCACTTCCAAAGTACCATTATACAAAACAAGTTAGCACAAGTTAAGCAGTTGACACATATTTTAACAATCTTAAAAGAAATTTCTAACCTCTACAAAATGCAGATGATAATCTCCAAGCTGCCTGTAAGCCCATTTCTGAATTGGTTCCAAGAATGCTTGAAGGAAAGAAATATCTTGGGACCCTGCATCAACTTTTGACTGCAAACTCTTCAAATGCAACCTCTCTTGAGAACCACGTTGTTCTTTTAGAGGGATTTTCTTGAGCTGTTCTATGGCATGCTGAAGCATTCCTTTTTCGCTTGTAATGACAAACTGAAATCCAATATTCCAATAAACACATGTTATCATCAATAACAGCAATTGTCACCAAAGAGATCAAAACTCAGAAGAGAAAAGAGCGAAAAAAGGACATTTGAGCAAATTGCACAACAGTCCCTGATTTTTGCCTGTTCTTTAGCCCAGATAATTTCACAGGTAATCGTCATCATTGTTTTTTGGTCTGAGGTACAAAACTTCACAAATGAAAAAGGACATCTGACAAACATTTACCTGACGAAATAACACCCAAGCATAACATGTGTAATGCATGGTCTCTGTAATACCCAATACACGCCATGTTGACTTCAAAAGCTCAAGTATCTCTTCCACTTCCTACATAAAGGATGAACATAAAAAAAATCAACTCAACAAAGACAGACCAAACATCGCGAAATATGCAAAAATGCATCTGCGCCAACTAAAACGGTAACAAGATGGTGCTCAATGGAACAAGAGAGATACACAGCGTAGAAAATCCAGAGGTCAAGAAGGCCAAATCTTCAATAGCAAGCAAGGGAAACTCAGGAACATATTTGTTATAGAAAATGATTGTAGATTCCTTGCGTAGGGTGACACTAGATTTGACAGATTTTGCATGGGATACAAAAACTCAGTCGTCTAAAGAGCCACCAAATTCCTCTAATTGACCTCTTAAAACCCCTATTTTACAGGCATCCACAACTTAAAGATTGGACCACCCACCTCTTCCGGGAACTTGCAAAGAAAGCCTAGCTAGCCTAGGCCCTCGACATTTGTAGGGACAATGTTGAGACTTGAGACACCCTCAGCTGCGCACCCACCCCCACCTCACACACACACACACACACAAAAAGTGTATAAGCGTTCGAGCACACGGTAAGGAAAATGAGAAGATAACTGAAACTAGAGTCTAGCATGATAAGAGCCAGATAATTGCCAGAAATCAGCATAGAAGTAACAGCTCGTTTGGTTCAAGAATATTTGGGGTTTGGGTTGGATTAGGAGAGCCCAAATCCATAAAAGTTGTTTGTTTGATTTTTTGGGTTCTCTCAATCCAATCCATTGAGTTAGCCCAACCCCATAGACATAGCTCACTGGTTTCCCCCAAACACCCCACTCCCTACTTTAACCCCCCCTCCTCCTTCACAATCTCTCTTCCATTGTTTCCCAACCACCATACCATCACACCTCCGGCTGCCGCCACCATCACAACCTCAAGTCACTACCACCACACACCATCAACCACAACCTAGAACAACACTCGTCCTCCTCACCATCGCCATTCACCAAACACCGCATCACCACCCTGCACCACACATCTCACCTTCCCACCTTAAACCATCGAATCACCACCATCCACCACTGTGCCACCCCGGCCTCACCTTCCCTTTCTTCACTACATTTCTCTCTCCTCTCATCCTTTCAAATCATACTTCACCACCTCCATCCCAACCAAACACCAAGGTGTGGGATGTAGCAACACAACCCCATATACAAATAACTATATAACCAAACGGGCCCTCAGTTTTTCCCTGGTTCCAGTAACAAATTCACAATTGAGCAATTGACAATACATCAGGATATACAAGAAAAAGCGAGTATTACATTTTTAGAAATTAGAATTGTTAATAAATGATGCAACAATGTAACATGGAAAAGCCAAATTCTCATCAATATCAGGACCCAATATCAGACACGTTACTGGAGGTTCACTGCAGATAATACTGACCTCTGTAAGCTTTCCTTCATCAAGAATGTCAAATACACTTTGCAGAAGTTTCTCGTATAGCCTAACATTCAGATGATAACCATCAGCCCAGTGACAGACTTCACCAGTCAAGTCACCACGAGCTGGCCTCTCTGCAAGAGGAATCGCAACATCCTTGAGAGATTTTAAACATTCTGATCTTTGGAGTTCTCCAGTATTTCCTGGGAGAAACTGAAATAAATATGAAAGTAAGATTAAGATGAGAAACAGAAGTACATAACAGAAGAGATACACCAACAACATATAGAAGGTCATGACACAGAGCCATGTAAAAACAAACAAATCATAACAGGAAAATTTTCCCCACTTCACCAAATTGATATTTAAAGTGAACACAGATGATATTAAAATGAACACAGATCTGCAACTTGGTTTTCATGACAACTTGGTTTGGCACATGGCCGACTACAACCATGATAAGGAGAGTCAAGTTCTACATTTTGTACCTATGTAAATGTAAAGAGGGAGAAGGATATTTAAAAAGGATGATTGAATCGAAGTTAGGATCAGACTTGTCAATTGCTCAAGGACCAACTCAGAGACTTTAACTTTTTTTAAGTTCAGTTCTGCTGCACTTTAACGACAAAAGAGACGAATTGACCAAACTCTATCGAGTCTAACTCTTAGTGCACCTCTCTCACAGAATGACAATTAAGGGGGTGTTTTGTACCAGAGAAACCTCACCCATGTGATGGTAACTTATAACACTACTCTAACTTTAGTTTGTTTAAGTTAGTAACCATTACCGTTAGGAGTTTTAATTCCCCTTTACATTGTAAAATGTTATCAAAGTTTGCCTCGTGTAAACAGTTCCAAATTTTCCTTCCTCTCTCCTCCCATTCTCGTCAGTTTCTTCCTCGTGTATCACCCAGTCCACCAAAAATCACCACTACCCACTGCCACCGCTAACTGCTGCTCTGCCTGTCGTCGGCACTGTCGAAGCTGTGATGCTGTAGGCCACCACCTTCTCTAGCCATTGCCCTTAACAGTCAAAATTAATGCCCTTGTGTATCTCTGATATCCCACCAGTGTGGCCCCAACACCACTCCGCCACAAACATCACAGTCCGCCAATGGCCACCACCCGTTCTGCTACCATCGTATCCCTTCTAATCTGTACCTGCCATCCTCCCCTGACAATCAAATGCCCCTCCCACTCTTCCTAGTTTCATAATTCCTTCTTTAACCAAACACAAATCCTCCTCTTCCTAGCCATCCCCACCCTCCTAAATCTACGCCATATCTTATTACCCCAACGAAAGGTAATTGGAAATTTGGCACGAAACACCCTGTTTAGACAAATCTAATATTGGCTTCATTGGAGATGTATCTAAGTGGTTGTTGTTGTTGTTGTTGTTGTTGTACTATTCCAATGAAGCACCCCCTTATTTACTATATACTTGGCATCTACAGTAATTGTCTTATGAACTACCACTTAGATACATCTCCCCCCATTTAGGGTTTGACTAGTCAAATCATCCACAATTCCTCAATAAATCTCAAGACAATATGCATGACCTTTTTAGAGGAATAATAAACACTCAAACAACTATGTTACGCTACCAAGTTCAATTCTTTTTCCATTTTCATGTAGTAATGCTTGGATTTGTCTCAAAACAGTTAAAACAGGTCAACACATATACATTGACTTATTCACCAAATTTATTTCCACATTTACGGTATGATTAATGTACTCCTATTGGTGTTCCAAATAAATATATTTTTCCCTTTTTATCTCTAATTCCATGGATCATTCTTTTCAATCTACGTAGCGCGAACCGAACTGCATTACAGTACATTCCTCAAAATGTATTATCGACAAGAAATTTCAAAGATGAGGAACCTACAGCCAAAGACGTGCCGTAATTTTGGATGTTCTCAAATAATAAATTGTGAAAGTGCAGGAAGAGTAAGGAATTTAAAAAAGTTATCACACTTCATTTGCAATAACATATACCTTAGCCCATTGTAAAGAAAAACCAATGTCTACCCTGAGATTATTTTCAACAGCCACAACAACAAGAAGAACATACCTCAGATTCCTCAATTTTTGCGAGGAGAATTCGTACTTCGTTGGCCTTCCGTCCAGACTCTCCAAAACCACCAACAGGGTGATTGAGAAGCCCTTCTTCCAATATGTTTAACTACACTGATATTAATTGGTTTAGAACAGTAATCTGAATTTCATATCAAATGAAGCAGAAGGTGAACCTAGTTATGAATGTATGATGATATATTTATGTCAACACATATTCATGACTGCCCATGTTTAAGTGTGGGTAAGAAACTGTGAGCCAGAGATTACATACAAGGACATACAGAGAGATGGGTATGGCACCTGTCTTTTTTGCCAGCGTATATATGCCTTCTTGTCAGAGAACTCACTGCGTGAAATACAGCATAACAATTCCAAGGGAACTACCAGGGTATCCATTCTTTTTCCCATCCTTTCCGCAAGAGCATTAAGTAGCCCTTGTCTTGTTCTAATATCCATAGCCTCTGAAATCTAGATTCATACACAAAATCTATTGATCAGAGGAACAATTATTTCTAATAAAAAGACCACCTTAAAAAGTGGAAAATGATTAATATATCATCAAAATGGCACTAAGGACACAAGAAACTAGCAATATTTGCTAGATTGCATTCATGATGTACACACACAACCTAAAACTATGCAGAATCTTTAAATAGCATCCCACTTCCAGGAATGCCAAAAAAAAAAAACTACAGTAGAATATATCTTTACTAAGCATTTGAAAACAGCCACCCCATCCACAAAGATTTGACAATATGCATTAGATAAAGTTCTAAAACTGAACAGAGATAGACAAACACAAATTTAAAATTACAAAGCATAGAATGCAGTTTAATGGTCTCCTTTTGATTACCTCCATTTGAACCCGCATTGTTTCCAGCAAACCGACCAAACCAGTTGCATGTTGGGGCTGGGAAGATGTCTGCTCAAGTTTACGTCCAAGCTTCTTAAGCAGTCTAGACTTCCTCTCTTTCTTCTTCTCTTTGGATGGCACAATAAGACCCCTACTCAAGAAGGGGTGAAACAACAAAGTTAAATGAGAAGTAAACAAAACTTGCACAGCGAGAAAGTTGTACACTTAATTATACTTGAAAGCACAAGAGAAAGGAATTCATTGATAACTAATGCCGTACCCTGAAGCTCCAGCACATGCCAAAAGAATCTCAAAAGCAGTTTCTCGAAGATCATCATCGATGATACCTGTAAACATACAAAGTCAAATACTCACCACAGTAGACATATGTTTGCTATGACTGCCTATGATTTTATGACCTATAAATGAAATTCCTGAATACAAGCAGGGTTACAACTAGTATATTCCCAACTCCAGAAGGGTCAGGGGGTCAAGACGTATGCTATGCACCCTTACCCCTCCATCAAAACAGAGAGGCTGATTAATGTTAAGACCCAAGATGCATTACAGAACATAACCTCTAGATTTAACTTCTCTCATAATAAGAAGCACCAGAATCAAACTGAGCCCTCTTGACCTAGAACCTTATTAGCACAAAGCTAAACAATTGCCAACGATGACTTCTCCAGCTCTGATTGCGAAGGACGACAAGCAAGATCACATAAAAATCACAAACATTTGGGCATAATCTCTTGCAAATTGAATAAGCAGGATAGCGTGAACCACATACTTTGGTATAATGTTTAAAGTTTTGTAAATGTATGACAATGTGACAAGAGGTAAAGGAAGACCATATGAAGATGTGGATAATGGAGTGTAAGAGAGACGTGTGTTAATTGTGGATAAAATTAACAAAAATGTGTCCTCTACCTTGAATGGCTAACCAGGTTTAAGCTGGGCGAGAAAAGATACATTGCATTTCTATCAGAACCATCCACGAACAAACACACAAATAAATAAGCATAACAGAAAATATGTAAGCACACTTGCCTGTCGCAAACGGTGGCAAAATCGGCGTAAGGTCAGAAGCATCATTTGGCACTCGCCTCGACGCCCTCCGACTATCAACTTCTTCCAAATCATCATCATCCTCAAAATCCTCAATATCATCAACAGTCAATTCTTTAACTTGATTCGAACTAAATGATTCAGCATGTGACATACTTCTCCTGAGTAAATCCACATTAGACACACTATCCTGAACAGAAGGCTCTGAATTCGACAACTCTTCGTCATCAACGTACTCCGATCTCGACAAACTCGAGATAAGAGGCGCCGACGGGATAATCGGAACCGGTGGTGGCGCTCGTCTAGGAGGCGAGCCAGAAATTTCCGGTTTTGTCACTAGAAAAAACTCCTCACCATTACTCTGCATAAACGCACGCCACAAGCCATTCACATCACCAAATCATTAACACTAACATACTAACAAACTAAACAAACCTACATTTTCGGTTTTCCACCATCATATCAAACTAATTGTCATTGTTTCCTTCTGCCACGGGAATTTAATACAATGAGTTTCTTTGGTTCATTTACACAAATTAATTAAGGCTGTGTTTTGTCAATTGTAGCGTTATGAAACTTAAATATCCTCACTAAGGCTGTGTTTTGTTCGTCGGTAGTACAGTTCAGTTATTTTAGTTCAATTTTAGTTATAATTTTAACTGCCTTTAAAGTTTTTCACTTCAGTTTCAGTTGAAATCTTTCCAGCCGACCAAAACACACCCTAAAATAAAATGTTACTATAAATAACCCCAACAAAAAAAACTAGCTTACCATATGTGGAAAGTCGGTACTATCATGATAATCCCTAATAGCTTCAGAGAGCTCAAGCATTTCACCTACATTGTCAATTTATCATCATCATCACCAATAATATAATATAAATAAATAAATGTAGCAAACACTGCTAACAATAATATAAATAATAATAAAAGGTAAAGTAAAACAACCTTTTTTGACACAATTAAGAACATAATCAGCGCTAACTTGATCGAGATCAACATCATCTAAAGTAACCGCGCCAGGTGGCAAGACAACCTTCTTAACCAAGCTACCGGAGAGTATGAAGTTGAGTAACACGCGCCTGTCGCGGCGGTACCGCTGCAGGAGCTCTAGCTCGCTTTCCCTGAGAATTAGTACAAATTAAGAAAAATGTTCAGTAAATAAATGAAATGAAGAAAATGAATTAATGAGATTTTAATTAACTAAAAACTGGGCTTACTCGTCCATTTTTAATTGCAGCGGGTAAATGTAACGTTTTTAGTGATCGCTAATGATTTGTATTTAAGGAGAGTTAACGAGTGTCTTTTTGGTTAGATGCCGTGATTGGGTAATTAATGAGAGTTGATTGATATTTGGTTTAATGGATCTAAATTGATGGGGAGTGGCAGTAACGCCAGTAAGTTACTTTTTGATGTTGTCAATGTGAGAAGAGGATGGAGAGAGTGAGCTTAGTCAAGGAAAAGGAGAGAGAATGGAATGTGGATGTTGGACTGAGCAAAAAAAGATTATTCTTAAGAAAAGTAAGAAGTGAGCTGGATATTATCATCTGGTACAATGACTGCCTGACTGGGGTGTTTGTCAAGTTCAAGATTTTTTATAATGGAAGTTCTTTATCCTTAATTAACTTCAACTTTGAAATATGTAATTGTGGGCTTGTTGCATGTACATGTCCAGGAAAAATTGTGTTAAAACATTTCATAAGTGATATTGGGTATTAGTAATAGAAAAATGTTAATTTAGGTGTGGATTCACACAAACGTTTGTGGTTCTTTTTGGAGAAATTTTGTGAGAAACTATCTACAACTTTGGCCTCTTTACGAAAAACTAGAAGTTATTTTTTAATAAGAAACTACCTACAACGAGCAAAACCTTTGCCAAAGTGATTAAAATGACGATAATGCCGTTATTAATAGTCGTGATGCTTTTTTTTTCTTTTCTTATCTAACTCCTTCCAAAGTTTAAAATCAAATACTATTTGAAATTCCAAATTTGTGTTTTTACTCTTCCTACTCCATTAAATTTGTTGTCTATATGTGTGCTAAATCGCATCACATGCCTCGCACATGACATTGAGTAAGGGTATTTTGGTCTTTTTAGACCATTTGACCAATGTTTTGCTCTTTGTAGGTAATTTTGTACAAAATTCTCTTCTTTTTGTATTATAAAGATTGAACTGAATTTTTAATAATTGAACTGAATTTAATTGAACTTATTTTTTTGACACAAATTGCTTATATATTAAAACCTTATCAATATTGTACTTGTATAAAACTATTTAGTGAGACCTTTCTAATGATATAAAAAAAATTACAAATGAATTTCTAATAATTGGAACTAAATTAAATTGAACCGAAAATAAGTTTTTAAAAGTTGTAGAAAACGGCCATGTATGGGTTGAACACTATTTGAGTTAACACAATGCATGTGATTGTTATTAAGATTTAAGTACATTTGCAAAATGAGATTTGTTTTTAAGTTATCCATCATGATGCCTAATTAATTCATAATATAAATCGTGATCTAGAATAAAATGACATTGTCACATATAAAGTTAAAGATTGTCATAATTTTGGACTTGAATATTGGCATAATCGTTTATTTTCTCCCTTAAAAACTAGAAGGATTTATAATTGATGGAGTTTGGAATTTTGTTGAGGCCAAATCTTCCTCTTATATTCAATTTCCTTTGAATCTTTGTAAGATTATAAACTCAATTTTATTTGCAGTGGAGGTCACCTAGCAATCATAGTCTTTGAGACTAATTTTACAGACCATCACATGTTCTTATGTTCTTTCTTGGGCATGATTTCTCATAAGGTCTCCCATTCAAAGTGCTCGATGTTACAATTTCAATGATCACCAAGCTACATACCTCAACTTCCAATGAAGGGGCACACCAAGGGAAATGAACCAGATGGTATGAAGCAAACAAGCACATGCTATGTCTCTTTTTTCATTTAGCTACTACAATGAGGGCTAGATGCCTAGAGGCCATAGACTGCAGTAATTTTATTCTCAGACTAGCCTAACTACTTCTACATAACACTCGACACAAACGGGTGTATACTTGCATGAATTCATCAGTTGGCAACAACATCTGGAAAGATGTCCCTTGGTCCTCGCACAAGGCACATATTATACATGCAAAATCCTCTCCTGCAACAAATGTCTCCAGCAGAGCAAGGTGACCCCAGCGATACACAATTGGGAACTCCCGTTTTATCAGCTTCTAGCAAGGAAAATGCAGTTCCTTCTCCTATCTCCATAGGCACCTCAAACATCCTTGCAAAGATTGGATCTAAAACATAGCAGTACCATTAATCAATTATTATTTCTGAAAGTACTCAAACAACACATCAGTGGGTAAAATCTACACAGATCAATTGACGTTGCCTACATAACAGACATACATAATAAACTAAATCTACTAGATGAATTGCTTTCAAAAAAAAAAAAACTACTAGATGAACATATTTGAAATGAACTTAATTATTAATGCAACAACAAAAGAATATTAGAAGTTAACAAGCTTTCTCCACTTCAAGTCAAGGAAAAAACGTGTGAGTACTCAAAAGTAAATTGAGTGATCGAGAAAAAAGATGCTTACCTGAAGTAACAAGCAAAACGAGTGTTAAGGTGACCACAAAAAGGGGACTGTAAAAAGATTTTGCCATGGATAATGCCGCTACTGTGCTGATTAGCTTGCAACTTGCTAGTCAATCTGATGTATAGATAAGATGACTGCTGCAGATGAGAAGGGAAAGAGTGACGTTCAAATGTTCAATACTTCAATGCCCTCCATCCATGATCCATGGAACTACTTAAATAGGCTTTATTAGAATATTTTTGTTACGGTATCCATGTGCGGGTGCATCTCACTTCTTTCTTTACTATAAGGTGTTAGGTGCAGTGTGTTGCTAATTAAGCTCTTGGTTTGTTATTTATTCGAAATTTTAACGCTTTCTATAGCTGCCTGAGGAGACGCCGAGATGGGATCCAAGGCTAGCGTAGCCGAAAGTGATTACAAGTACGATCAATCTCGCATATAGTGAATACCGAAGAAGATCCTGGTTCACTGAAGAAGCATTGGCAATTAATAATATTCATGAAGTTAGCAATCCTGACCCCGAGCATGTCCATTGAACGAGGATTTACACTCGGATCGGTATTGAAATTAATAATATTCATGAAGTTCGCAATCGATATTCGGAGTACTCATATTAATAATCAGATTTGTAACGAATTAATTTAGCGGTTGCTCGCAGAGTATTGAAATTAATCTCTGCGCACTGAGTTACGCTTACTTTGCTAAACTACTTTACTTCATTCAGCAGTCTAGGCGGTATAAAAGCTGAGGCCTGAGCTCGAAGATACAGATATACATACTTTTTCTAGCCTAAGGATTGTACTACATCACAAAAACTTGGATTAAAACGGGCACATAATCGTTATTAGCTACGGATCGGAGGACTTAAAGCCAGGCCAGTATGAACTATGAACCAAGGGGCAAGATTGTTCATCAATGCTTGGTTATCGGGTGAGGCACTTATTACCCATGCAAAAACCTCTTCTGCAGCAAACATCTGAATAAGTGCAGTATGAACCCAGTGGTACACAATTCGGAACTTCCAAAACAAACGGGAACCTGTGTACTTTATCCTCCATCTCTTGCAAGGGAATTATTGTTCCTTCTCCAATCTCCATAGGCACCATAAATACCCTGGCAAAGGTTGGATCTGAAAACGCACAATCACCCAAAAGAAAACAAACATTAGAGGAGAAAAAGTTATTAAGGTCACGGTTCTTGCATTGTAAATCATTAATCACTAGCTAGCATCGTGTGGAAGATAGAGGGGTGATTGTAAATATGTAGTGAGAGCAGAGAGATCCGAACCTGATTTCGCGAGCAATAGCAGTGACAAGGTGACCACATAGAGAGGAATACACAAAGATTTTGCCATGGATTATGACACTTAACGTCGAGTGCTACGGATTAACTGAGTAACGAACGTACTGTTTGGCTGTTTGGAAGTCAACTTTGCTATAATAATGTCATAGGAGAGGAAGACTGGGATTGGAGTTATATACCAGCAACCACTGCAACAGTAAATTAAACATTGAAATAGTATGGTCATATGTTGCATGTCAAGCAAACTGTGCCTGAATGCCGTGTGTTGTTCTACGTGTACAAGTCCATTGCTCTTGATTCTTGTTCTGTTTTAGCTAGTACCATGTGTAAGTCACAGCCTCAACGCCAAGAAATTAAAGGCTGTTGATAGAAAATATAGTTCTCTTCTTTGAATAACTAGGAGTTCTATTACGTTGCAAATGTGTGGTGATTTGTGTCTGCTTGACTTCATTAATTTTACTTCATCCGTATTATTATTGAGAGATTAGATATAAGTCATCCATATTGTCCACTTTGGGATGAGAAAGTAAGGTTATATGCAATTAAGGCCTACTATTATCATTTTTTAATTACTTATTCATTTTAGCTTAATTTAGTTCATTATAGTTTAACTCATATTTGGTATTTTAATATGTTTTTTTGGAGATCCATAAGTGGTATTTTAATATTATTTTGATGTCGATACGAAATTGTGATCATTCATTAATTGAAAATTTTCATTTTCTGAATTTATAAAAGTCAAAGGATGTTTCTTCTTCTTTTTCTTGAGGGGAAGTCATAAAAGTGTTTCGATAAGTAATTGAGTATAGAGAGCTTAACTAATTCAACTAGATGACTTAGCATAGATTAATTTTATTTAGTTAAAAAGATCAAGAGCTACTCTTTGTATTCATATTCAATAGTTACCTTCATGGTGAGAGACAAAAATCTCATGCTCCCAACTAATAAGTTTGAATCGGAGAAAATATACATTTTTAACCTACCCCTTAAAATAATAGGGCAAGAGCAATAGGTTGAGGTGAAGAGTCGATAAAATTATAAAATGATGTAGTAACTTAAATTGTAAAATTATGTTGTTTATTAATCCTTTGAATTGGATCTTTCATTTAATTATTATTAAATTAAGGTTCACTCTATTCTTAACAGTTACTAAAAATCGAATCTTTAAAATTGAAGATTGAAGGTGTGAATTTCTACCAATTAATAATTCTCTTTTCACATTAGATTAAAGTTTGGTAAAATAACTGGGCGAAAACAACATTATCATTACAAGGAGATGCATGAAAAAGGTGATATAATTAGTGATCGAATTTATTTTATGAAAAAGGTGATATAATTATTGAAATAAATAATGACTCATTTTCACTTTTAGGACACTATACTAAGATCAATTTATTTTATGGAATATACTAAGATCATTATACCAACTAGTTTTTGCATAAAAATTGTAAAAACATAAAGATTATTTAATCATATAAATTGAATATTCCAATTCACCTTAATTTTTAGAGTAATTAATTGACCTAAAAATATTTGTTCCAGCTCGATTCCAATAAGAAAAATGGTGCATTCATTTTGCATAAGAAACGGGGTTATAAATTGGTTATTAGTGCCCCTATTTCATTCGATTGATATGAAAAACGATTCACAAAAATTATTGTGTAAAATTGGTTTACTAGAATTATTTAATTTCTGTTTATTGTAAGAAAAATTAAATAAGGCTAATACAGGCAAGGCGGCAAGTGGCAAAACAACTGTGAAAGTGTGAATTGACTGAAGTCACTAAATAAAACTCAAAATTTAGGGTTTTAGAGAGGGTTTAGTTTAGGAAAGAGAGAGCAATCCACCACCACAACACTCCCAACCTCCACTTCAACAAAATGTCTTCTTCTCACCCAACCAACACAGACCCAGAACACGATGACAACGACAATGAGTCAGACCAAGAAGACCAAGGCTGGGACGACTGGAACGAGGAGGAAGACGAAGAAACCACCAACGAAAACAACAACAACAACAGTACCCACCAATTCAAATGCCTCTTTTGCCACCTCACTTTCACATCTTGTACCTCCTTGTTCGACCATTGTGCTGCAAATCACAAGTTTGATTTTTTCGGTTTGAAGAAGAGTTTGGAGTTGGACTTTTATGGCTGCTTTAAGCTCATTAATTACATCAGGGTCATGGTAATTGTTCTTTTCCATTTCCTTTTTCTTTTTAAGGGTTGTGTTTTGCTTTGTTTTGTCTAGTTGAGTTTTTTTTTTTTTTTTGTGAGTTAATTGTTTGTTTTGATTGTAAAGTTTTGTTCTTTAATGGTTTTGGTGAAGTGGGTATTTGAGAAAAATGTTATTGTTAGGACAGAAAGTGAGAAATGGCTAATATGATGAAGGGCATATTTGATAGGTCTCAAATTAGTTATCACATTGTTGTTCGGATCAAAGTGTGTGTAACTTTAATTAATTTGTTTTTTTAGTAAACTTTTGTCTAATTGAATTAGAATTGGCTTTGTTTTTTTTTTAAAAAATTGTAAAGTTACATTCTTTTATGGTTTTGGTGAAATGGGTATTAGAGAAAAATGATATTATTAGGAGAGAAAGTGAGAAATAGCTATTTTGATTCGTCTTATATTAGTTGTCACATTGTTCGTATTAAATTGAAGTATGCAACTTTGAATTAGAAGTTTGCTTGGAAATTTATTTGTCCATTTGAGATAAAGGGAAAAATTAATGTGGGTGATTTGTGGTAGTTGTTTATGCTTTGCCAAAGTGTACATGGCTTGATAGTAAATGGGTTATTTACTTATTTTTGTTCTTGCCTATAGGTGTCGCGGAACATTTGTTGGAGTTGTGGGTATCAGTGTATGTCGAATGAAGAACTACAGGATCATTTACATGAGGTTTCTAATTTGAAAGAGTTGAAGCATTTGTGGGATGATGATAAGTATCTGCAACCGTTTATGCAAGAGGATTCTTTGCTCTACAGCTTTGACGAAGAGGAAGATTCCGAAGAAGATGATGAGCGTCTTCGATCAGTTGACGAGGAGGAGTTTAAGAGGTTATGTGAAGTGGTGGGGGACGTAAACATCAAGGACGAGGTCATGGCTGATGTGTTTGCAAGTACTTCCTCTGCCTCCAGTGCAGACGTGGCTAGAGAATCGGCTTCTTCTCCATCAAATGGGTCTCAGATAG
The DNA here is from genome assembly GCA_900322385.1 of Pharnaceum exiguum. Taxonomy (NCBI): domain Eukaryota; kingdom Viridiplantae; phylum Streptophyta; class Magnoliopsida; order Caryophyllales; family Molluginaceae; genus Pharnaceum; species Pharnaceum exiguum. The sequence continues at coordinate 16,547 of ONZK01000715.1, forward strand.
GAAATTTGTCTAGGAAAGTACATGGAAATGGTGTTGGTGTAAAGCTTGGTGCCACTGATATAATTAAAATTGATGCGTCCATGCGTGTATCTTCAGAGATAAGGAAAGTAAATGAAGGTTATTTTGGAGCATATAGTTCCTTTGGGATTCATAGGGAGATGCTAAGTGATAAGGTACTGAACTTATGCACAAATGTGGCATCTTCAACAGCTATTTATCACTTATCTTCACAGGAATTGGAGTTATTGTGATTGTTATTATATGTCTCTCAACCTGCTTGCAGGTTAGAATGGATGCTTATGGACAGGCTATTTTGAAGAATCCATCTCTTTTCAAAGGTGCTAATGTGTTAGATGTTGGTTGTGGGACTGGTATACTTAGGTAAGACCGTTTGCATTTTTGTAATTTGTGTTTGCTAGTGCAATAGGCAGTATATCTTGCTTAATCAGAAGCCTTGTGCCTAATTCCTATCTTTCCAGCCTCTTTGCAGCTCGGGCAGGCGCCTCAAGGGTCATTGCAGTTGATGCAAGTGAGAAAATGACTATTGTAGCAACTCAGGTATTCCGAGTCATGTCATTTATCATCTTCAGTCTGCTTGTTGTCATGGATTTTTTTCTTTTCTAAGTGGGGATTGAATTTCCAGATTGCAAAAGAAAATGGGTGTTTACGGAGTGGCACTAAGGGTGATGAGCAGCAGAATGGTGTAATCGAAGTTGTCCATGGAATGGTTGAGGACCTTGGCAAATCCCTACAGATTGAACCCCATAGTCTTGATGTGTTACTGAGCGAGTGGATGGGCTATTGTTTACTTTATGAATCAATGTTGACCTCTGTCCTCTTTGCACGGGATAGATGGTTGAAACCTGGTGGTGCCATACTGCCGGATACAGCAACAATGGTAAGTTTTATCTTTTAATTAATTTTTATTGTCTTTGCTTGTGTACCTGGCTACCTATGCTCCAGGACCTTATATTAGGTTCACTCTTCAGTTTGCTGCAGGTTTTGGAAGAGGCGGTACCAGTCTTCCATTCTGGGAAAATGTATATGGTTTTACCATGTCTTGTGTTGGGAAGGAACTTGTGGGGGAGGCAGCTAAGTTCCCTATTGTTGATGTTATTGATAGTCGTGATATAGTGACTGAAACTGCCGTTCTCCAGGTTTGCTTCTCCACTTTGCCTTCTGCTTTCTGATGGAAGCACACATATTGCTGATTATGTTGTATCTAATTCTGAGTTTTTCTTTGTTTCAGACATTTGATCTAGCTACAATGAGAGTTGAGGATATGGATTTCACTTCTTGTATTGAGTTGCAAACAAAGTTGGACATCGGTGATATCAAATCTGGACTTACTTGGTGCCATGGAGTTGTTCTGTGGTTTGATACTGGTTTTACAAGCAGGTTTTGCAGAGAAACACCATCTAACTTGTCCACATCTCCTTATACACTAAAGACACATTGGTCTCAGACAATTTTAACCTTTAAAGAACCCATAGCTTTATCATCAGAAAGCATCAGTGGCGACGGTATGGTTGGCACTGATACCTGCCCTGCCTCAAAGATCCAGCTACGCGTTAGTGTAGTCCGGGCATCTCTACATCGAGCCATTGACATATCAATTGAGACTTCAGGAGTAAGCCGTAATGGCCGGAAGCGGTGTT
>ONZK01000715.1:28215-41602 GCA_900322385.1 Pharnaceum exiguum
TTGGGGGGGGGGGTGTTTAAATTCATTAATGAGGGAGTTACACTCAATAAGAACCTACTCAGGCAGTAACTTCCGCACGCTAGTAGTACGAGCTCCGGCAAAGGCAGAACCACGGTGAACAGCTCGAAAATGAGACAGAAAACGTAGGAAGTTTAATCTATCAGCTTGTACTGCGAACCCTGCTTTCTGTTGGTAAATAAAAGTAACCACGAACATTAAAACTCTATACAAAAGCACACAACTAACTGTGACTATTTAACATTTTGAGCAAGCTCCAGAAAGTGAGAAGTAATCAAGGTGATGAGGCCAAGGTCATAATTCACCTAATACTGCAGGACAGAAAGTAAACTATAATCAACAGTATAATTGAACCAAACATTCCATCATGCCAGGGCCTCAAATTTACAAATTTAATGCCAGCTCAGTAAACTCATCACTGGATATTTTTTTAAATATAATTACCCTAACAGAAATCTAGAAATATGAGCAAGGTTCACTTGGGTCAGAATAGCTGAAAGAGAACGTATCAAATCTTGCAAAACACTGATATTAAAGCGAGTATTATAGTTGAACATGGTCAATCAAAAAATCAGTTCTGCGCTGCCAAAACTTCACCACAAAGATAGCTTAAGGGCTAATCCTAGTCCAACAATCAGAAAAATTCAAGGAAATAGTAACAAGATATTAAGGCTCAGGCAATATGATATTCTTCACAAATGAAGTACGATACAGTATATTAATCATAACAAACCAAAAGAGTGCACTAAATCATCTAATTGACTAACATAAAAACTAGTACTTGAGACAAATAACTGTCTGAGAAGAGCAATATACAATGTGCGAAGTATGTCAATACCTGCTGTAGGTCAAGGCCTGACTGAGTAGCGAGCCTTCCAGTTTTTAGCATATTCTCCAAAGCAGTACCAATCTGCTTTGAAGAATTTTTTCCAAGCAGCTTCTTGACATGTGACTCTGCACAATCACAATACAACTACCTTTAAGAATAGCTTTCCGACAACGGACCAAAAAATGCACATATGATGGCATGCCTGATGATTAACAATTTTATCTCACACAACTTGGAAAACTACATGATTGTCGATCATGCTCTAAAAATATTTTTCTTTGGCCAAAGTAGTCAAAATCTTGTTATTTTAAAACCATAACTACTCGGCGATGAAGGTGGTCCCCAGGTATGGGGGCACCGGGAAGAGTTGCTATGAGCCCACTGCCAGATATTGTAAAACTGAAACTAGGTGAACTATTCTTGGTTGATCAACAGCGAAGAGAACGAAAAGAACAAGGACACTCACAGGCAAGCCCTTTCTTTCAACAACGGTCAAGCATAAAGTTGATGAAATAATAATAAAAAAAATAGAACACTGTAATATTAACAGGAACTAATCCTCTCAAAAATTTGCAGCAAGACTAGCCCTACAACAAAGGAACGCCAGTTCCATTTTTGCCCATATCACCATGACATCGAGTTCTGAATGGAGACAAAATCTCATAGCTAGAGGTTTCAAGTAATATTCAAAAAAACTTTCCGCTTTCAGTTAGAAAGAAGAACGCCAATGTCTTGTAAAATAGCTACATGACATCCCACATTACGCTTTTCAGTGTAGAGCATCCCTAACATGAATTTTCACTTGTCAAGATTTTTGTAGATTTAGAGACAAAAGGCAGAGCCAGCTGTTCTTTTTAACAGGAGAAAGCGAGCTCATTCTTTAATAGAAAAATACCTCACTTTAAATTACAGAACAACAAGAAAATAGATAAACTTAACAATTAGGATTGGAACAGAGAAAAAACAGCAGAACATCTAAAGAAAAGAAATCTGATGGCATACCACTGCTAAAATCAAATTTGTCGCTTTGTTTCTTAATTTCATCACTAAGAAGCTTTTTTGATCTGTAGAGCCACTCCTGCAGTTTGTCCTGGAAAAAAGAAAATGGAAATCATGAGCAATCCATTCAGAAAGAAAAAAAAAACAATAAACCACGCACGGTGATGGCTCATCAACGTGACAGTACAAATGCCTTGCTAACTGCTACTAAAGACAATCAACATATAGACATGAAGTGGATCTGCTAACTGTCACCCATCATCTTCTGACTTTTTCAAAATTCTTTTTTTTTCCTTTTCCTTTTTTAGTTTGGGGGGAAGAACAATGACGCATCCTGTGTACATTACAAATTATCAGATGAGACAGTCAGACAGATGACACTAAAAAAAGTGTCCACCCAGACCGCCATTATGAGCTCCTCCAAACCTAATTGACAGTATTCTTACGAAAAATTCAAGGGCTAACACCTGGATCATACAGTTATGAAAAGATGGGTCAAGTCTCATAGTAGATGGAGTAACTTCAATGCCAAGCATAACTTCTATCCTACCTTTATTAATTACGTTTGATTTCAATCTCCAAAAACTTCTACCCTTTTCCCAAATGAAAATTAGAGTGCTCTGAACAATCCAACAAATTTTGAATGAATATACTAAAATAGCATTAAGATGATCAGTATATGCAACAACAACGCCTTAATCCCAAAACTGATTGGCTGGCAAAATTTTAGGAACAAGGACACACATGCACGCGCACACAAGCACGCGCCACAAATACGCACCAACCCATGAAACAAACAAAGACACCCACACACCCAGACGCACAAGGACACACACGAGGCACCTTCATCCTCGAATGAAGTCCTTTGTTGGATAATTTATCTCCATCTCTCCCTGCAATCATGCTTTCATCCAAACCAAGTAGAGCCATATCCAACTTAACCACCCTCGTCATGGTGAGACGAGATCTCCCGTTACCCTTAACCTCTCCATTCGCCCATCCTTTGATCCTTTTCGCCTCGGCATCACAAGGTCTTCTCTTCACACGAGAACCAACTTAACCAATGTTTCCTCATCTGATCTTCAATGGGGGCAACTCCAGCCTTCTCTCTAATATCCATTAAAGAAAAAAACGAGATAAACAAGCCTCCAAAAAATAGACCTTGTAAACCGAGCTAAGGAAAACAACTTATATGCAACCCTTGCCTACAACTCGCTATTCCACAAACCTAACAAGAGTACAAAATATCTAGCCGTCAAATCACTTCTTATGCTTGGACCATTCATTATTTTAATCAATAGTTCTATAGCTCCTCGAAGCCAATTTCATTCTTTCCTCACTCAATAACAAAAGTATGCCGCTCTAAAATATCATCAAGAGAGTACTGCACTTTCTTGTCGTACACTAATGCAGAAAGTGAGGTCTTAGTCTACTAGCCAAGATTGGAAAAAACTGTACATCTGAAGTGAAATTCTCAAACCGCCATATAGCATGCAGTAGATTGTGATGGGGGACATGCCTTACAGGAATAAACAAATGGTGAAGTAAAAGATTGAAAAAAAAATCATCTGAAGTGAAATTCTCAGACCACCATATAGTGATTTCCCTGGACATGCCTTCCAGAAAGATAACTGGTAAAGTAAAACAAGTTAACCAGTTGTCCTCCATGATCAACAATGCAAATTCCAGTAACATGGTCAGACGTCAGTATATGGCCAGCATAAGCGCCAGAATTCCGATTCTCTCATCTTGCTTACTGAACACATAGATTCTATATGAAATTTGCGGTAATTTTCAACAATTTCGAGCGGAAGGATGAATAAAAGGGTAAAAGAGACAAAGTTATCCACCATTACCAAATGCTGATTAGTCTTTAAATACTAGAAAAGGGAGAACTACCTTCAAATACATAGCAATCAATTGACCATTTTGTAGAACTTCATGATTTTGCAATGCATCTGAATTGTCCGGGACAGATGTCTGATCTACCAGTGAAAAGAGTTTTTGCACCATGAATCTGAAGCAAAGATCATGTCGGCAATCAAAAGAAGCAAGTGGGGTGAAAGAGCACATATGACTATATGAGAGTATTTGGGGCTAACATTAGAAGGTTGAACTTATCATCATCAGAACCAAGGTGAACAAATATGCAGTCCTTAAGGACAGCCTTCCCAACCTTCAAAAAGAAAAACACAAAAATATACATATAAAACAGAAAAGGTATACTAATTATCATATCTCAAGGAAACAGACGATAGTTAGGAAATTGAAAGGCTGTTGTCCCACTGCACACAAATTCAAATGAGATATTACTTACAACAATTGAGCTGCTCTCATTCTCTAGCCCAACCATGACTGTCTTAAAGTACTGTCCTAAACAGGTGAAAATAAATCAGTATCTGGACCCAAAGTATGGGCGCATTGGACTAGAAAAGTATATTCAGGAATGTAAACTATCAAGGCAACTTTAGAAGATTTGATGTTCAGAGTGCTGCATAATCATTATTATGTCAGTAGAACAGACCATGTATACTTATCCAACAAGATATCAGGTAATTACATGAAAATTCCAGCAACCATGTTGATGCTGATGCACTAACAAAAGCTAGTTATCCAGACTGCGATAATGTCCAGTGATAATTAAACAAAAAACGCCATCCACAATTTAAAAATGAGTTACCACACTTCTAAGAATGTAATTGCTTGCTAATCTCAATGGAAGAAGCCATTCGACAAAAAAAATTGATTACATAAGAGCATGGAAAGATACCGAGATGCTCCAAGCACTGCTGATGAGTCAAGAGGGATAAACCATGCAACTCGTCGAGAATAATTTTCGCTCTTTCACCAATAAGTTGCGTCCCAACAGCACCTCTAAGTCCTTCATATTTCTCATTATATGAACAGGTCAATGCAACATAAATTTCATGATCGGTCGCATTCGCAAGAGCCTGTCATCACAATTTAACTTCATCATGTTCTCACCATACAGTCTAAGATACATGACAAGCAGATGCGAATTGTAAAAGCAGATAAACAAATCATAGGTTAAATTAACCTCAAAAATTGCATGCAGGAACAACAATAATCTACAGGAAATCACATATGACATGAAGCATGGGCTGAATAGCTCAACAGACATAAACAGATAACTGGTAACCTATCCGGTATACACGTCAAACAAGAAAGAAAAAAAAGACAGCACAACAGACACTGCAACATGGAAAGAGTTGAAACTTAGCAGGTCCAATGATAATACACAAGAAATTGACAGATAGAAACGACACTATTCCCCCATATATTCTCCAAGCTGTAGCACATTAAACACCAAATGGTATGCTTTTGCAGTAACTATAGGCTTCTAGATGGTCTCCCCCAGAAATCACATAAGCAAATCCTTCAAAAGTAGACTTGACACCCAAAACACATAAATTAAGATCTTTACTACTTTAAAAACTCACTATTGAAAGCAATATCATCCGCTTGACACATACTTCCATCAAATGTGATACCACTTCAAGACAACAACTAAATGATTGAAACATCGTAACCAATTAGGCTTATTCCATAGAGAAAGGGACACCAATTTTTCTTTTGATAGAAAAAATAAATTTATCAAAAAAGTGTCAAATGAGCCTCCAAGGACCAAGATATCCATCCTCCAAGCGGATTAAAGACCAAATATAAAGCATGCTCAATGCTACAGGTTTCCAAAAGACTCAGTGACTTTCTAGCCTCAACAACCTCAAAATTAAACAGGCTTCCAAATATCAATGCTACAGAAGAGGAGACCGGGTTAGCCCATTCTAAGGATATTTGTGTACTTAGTATTGCTAGAGAAAAGACGCTATAACAAAGTAATCATTGGGCAAAGATCATTCTGAACAATTCATTTGTAGAAGAATAACCAGGGTGGGAAACCCCACTCGATATATGAGACAAAAAAAAAGGTGGCCTTCACCCCGCTATTTTCCGATCTCGACATGGAGCCACACCAAAAAAGACATATCAGATAAAAGAACACAGTGTCCTATTTCCATATCCTACCAACATAATCTGCTTTATTAGTCAACCGTCATTCATACGTATAGTAAACCAATACAGAGACTCAAGTGTGAAAGTGCAAGCAGCTAACAGGCTTCCAAAAAAAATAATTGCAAAAATAAAAAACTCAGTTATTCAAAAATAACATATACGCCTTATAGCTCACCTAAATCTAACACACTTTTAAGCCACAACAACTAAGAGGCTGTTTGGTTCACATGTCAAATTCATGTGAATTGCACATTTGCATAGTTGTTTGGGTTAACATACCATTGTGGGAAGTAACATCCCATGGGAAGTAAACTTCCCCATTCCCCATTTTTAGAAAGTAGTCACCTTGCTAGCCAAGGTAACTGGCAATTCCCACATCACTTCCCATGATTAGCAACTTCCCATGTCTAACCAAACAACTTGGGAGAATTCCCATGAAATACAAAATCATGTGATTTGCAAATTCAATTTTCTTTTGTAGATATGGAAATTCTTTAAGTAAATTACAATAAAAGAAGATGCAAAATCATGGAAACCTAGTTTCTAAAAGATCAACAAAACAGGCACTAATTTACAAGATCAAACTATCAGTAGCAAAGCTATAAACAAATACACTTAATTTTGGCCAGCATAACAATGGTGAAATCAAAAATTCAGACTTGAGCACAAAAAATATAACAGAGAAAAGTTGGATACACAACCTTCAAAACAACACCAACTGGAAGTAAATATTCCTTCCCCTGTATCCTACAAGGTTCAAAGATTAAACAAATGCACGTAAGATGAGGAACAAAATGGCAGCAAACTTTAAAATCTATCTTCAGAAACCACAAGTGTGTGAATATATATACTCACCAAAATCCAAGCCTTGCACTTCCATTATTAAGATAATAAAGCTTGACAGTGACAGAAGATTGATCTTCTCTAACACATCTAGAAAGTCACCAATGCAAATCCGTCAGAAATACATTAAGCAAGTAAAGAAATAAAAAATCATTAATACGACTGTATGCTGGATATTAGAAGCATGAACAAGAAATAACACCAATCGTAATCAAGATATTGCCACAAAAACAAGTAGCATTTCAGATAAAATGGACTGGAAGTAGATTGTAAACTCGAAGCATAATTGGAACAAATCAAATTTCTTTATTAGGGAATGCCGGAATGGAGATACCACGATGGGTTATTAGTGGATAGCATATATAGTGGTTACAAAAAAATTCCCATATATATAGAAGAAAGACATTTCCAAGAAAAAACTAAAGCAAGCAGTGGCAGCTCAGTAGCTCACTAGGAAGACATGGTGATAAGTTTGTCATCATAGTAAAACTGTTGTTCACAGCACAACCCACATTCTTCAGTCAGGTTTTAATGGGTAGACAGCAGAAGAGAATCTATAATAAAGTCCCAACTAAGTGCAGAATGAGAGCTAGGAATGTATCATACCTAATAACAACTGCTTTATCACTGTATCCTTCTCTACGCTCACGAAATGAATTCCTGACCACGCTCACTGGCTGAACAGTTAAAAAACAAGGAAAAATTAGTAGGTGATTAAGATGACAACTAGAGGAAATTGATTAGCTTCGACCGACAACTACTAATTTCCTTCAGAAGGATGACAATGCAGTATAACAGAATGATGTGTCAAAGATCACATAAAAGCCTGTCTCAGTGGGATTGTCAGAGGAAGAGAGTGGAACAGTGTAGCCAACCATATCGTCCTCTTCAATTAACGAAGTGAATTGCAGATATATCTAGCAGGGAGATTTGGATGAAGAAGATGATAAACTAACTTACATAGTTCCGCTTTTGCATAATTAGTAGTCGCACAACCTTCTCAAGCCCGTTTAAGACGAAGTATCTGGATCATCGTAGAAACATAGAATTTTAAACATATGTAACACAGAAAATATGAAAGTCTTGACAAATAAATAAAAATCTCATAGGAAACAACTTCAAAAGCAACTTTGATGCAATCACCAACTATAGTATTCTTAACGTGTGCCTCAAATTGGAGCAGGACATCGCAACAGCTTGGCCAATTTCTTATGAATTTAATCGGGTAGAAACAAAGATGAGATTCAAATTAGTCATAGGACGTGGGGAAACTGTAAAAAGTGTTAACACTACTGCGTAGAATTCCTTGCTTTAATGTCCAGATTGTAACTTGTGAAAACATATCTTGATTGAAATAATCATTGCGCAGGTGACACTACACAGATTAAATTTCAAAAAAGAGGACCAAAGCAAATTATTGGCAGTCAAAACGTGAAGATCACCCAACCATGTTAAATTCATGGTCTAATGAAGGTAAAGCGACATTAGTACTACCACATCAGGAACATTTTTATTTTTCCAATGTTTGCATACACAATGTTATGAGTGCATAAATGCTACATTGATGACCAGAAAATCCAGCACTACACGCAGACAAGAATATGCAGCTGAGAAGGTATGCAGATCATACTCACCCTCCCATTTCTGAGGCTTCCTCTCTCATAGATACTAGACCTTCAGGAGACTCATTCCTCAAGTAGCAGCGTTTAGACTACGAAAAAACAGAAAAGGCAAGCTCATCAGATGATTAACGACACCTCAAATTTAGTGGCACAATAGTACTAAAACAACATTACCCCGGAAGAATTAAAACACATATCAATGGCAACAAAGTTGCATACTTTCTTACAACTTTTCACACTTATCATATTACTCTCCTCATGAACAATTTTAATAGAGCCAACAGATAGCACTGTACTCATGCGACAACTTTGTGGTCACCTCGCCTCTTAGTTGTAAACCAAATACAAACAACAAACTAAATCTTGATATCAGTTTCAACTCTGAGAAGAACCGAAGATTCAAACCACCCTAATCCAATAACATTAGCGACAAAATGGAGCAAGCCATCATTCATTAGAAGAACCAACCTTGAGCATGATGGGAAATGGCCCGAAATTAAACTCTTCTCTCTTACAAGGTCCATCGTCATACTGAAAGTATACGTACGCAAATAACGTCCCTGAATACGATATTCTCGCCTGACGACACTGTAAAATGATAAACACGCGAATAAATACCAACAAATATTTTTAGAAATCGAACCCCAAAATCAACCAACATAATAAAAAAAAAAAACACTAAAAAACCTCGTAAAATAACGAGCTTTACCTCGTGAGGAAGTAGTGGCATCTTGCTACTGTCACCGACATGTTTTTTCGGTTCTTCCAATCTAGAGTACGATAAATACAGTATGACACCTTCAAGTCAAGGTCACAATTGATATAATTTATCCCTCCAATATAACAATCAAATGACCAAAATACCCCCTTAGCTCATACACAAGTGTTTTTTTATCTCTTTAAATAAAAATTGAAACACACCTCACAATCATTCAACAATTAACATTGACTAAATTACCCCCCAGCTCATAAATAATCGACTCAGCTCCGTCCAAAATTAATTGTCCACTTCGTAGTTAAAAGTGCGCTCGCAAGTGGACAATTAATTCTGGACGGAGAGAAATTACTAAAAACACTCACAAGAAAATGATAAATGCAATAAGAAAAAAGAAATTAAAGTGGAGAAAAGGATATCTCTGAGCTTTCGGGAGGTGAAAGGGTCAATGACGGTAATAGGCTTGACATTATCGAATACCTTTTCGAGACCTTGTTCGATTAAATAGTCGTAAGAGTCAATGTGGTGCTGAAATAGTTCTTTTAGAGGACCGAAGTTCGGGTGCTTTGACTTCTTTTGATGTCGTCGTTGTGGTTGTGGAGTTACTTCTTTCTTTGGCGCTGCTGGCGGTGACATTTTTTTGGGAGAGAGGAGTGAGAGTGGGGTTTGGTTTGGTTGTGTTGGCGAGGGGAGGGTTTAGGGTTTAAGCGAAATGGGGGAAGAGTGATTTTTAATTTATACTTTTCAGCTGTTGAATTTTTTTATTTTATTTTTTATTTTAGAAAAAATGGTTGGCTGATGTGTACATACTCCTTTTGTTCTAAAAAAATACTCACTCTCACCAAAAAAACTCCTTCTCTTAAGACAAATAAAATAAAATAATCGAAAACATGAAATATAGAAGCAGAAATAAATTTGACTTTGTTGTAATATACTCCGTATATGCAAACAAATGATGCCAAAAAAAAAATTATTTGTATTGTGCATCGAAATTAATGAATGATTAAATTAACATCGGATGCAACTAAAATGTGTGACATCATAGCAAATACTTTTAAGTGCAGTCTAACCAAGTAGTACTTGATCTAGTGGTTTCGGCCCTTATTTTCACACCGAAGCATTTAGTGCTCTAGCCTATTAATTCATGATTTCGCCCGAGATGGGCACCCATGGGTGGGCTCTTTCCTTACCTTTTTTTAAAAAAAAACTTTTAAGTGCAGTTTTGAAATATTGTCGAGACATGAATTGCGCATAAATAAAGCGTACACAAAAACATCAAACTTATAAGTCTAAAAATATATTATGTTATGTGATTTAAGATAAGACTTGGCTCTCTACACATACAAATTTATTGTAGATAAAGTTGTTTAGGTAAATGTGAACACAAATAACATTGTTTAATTAGATATAAAGTAATTAGGGTAATGTGAATGGGAACACTGCAAAAAGCCCTTTACATTGGATAATTAGGGATCGACCGCTTTAGTTATCCATATCACTAAAATAAAGGGTGCGTTTGGGGTTGAGGTTGAAGTGCTTTCAAAGTGCTTTCGTTTATTTTTTGGGGGTGTTTGGACTTTTTTCAAAAGTGCTTTAAGTGAAAACACTTTCCAAAATAACATTTAAAAGTTGTTTTTTCACCTCACATTTTCCACATTTGTAGGTGAAAGCACTTTCAGTCACAACTGCAACATCTCACAGCTACAACACTTCTATATCACAGCACTTGATAGCAACCTCAAACTCACCCAAAAGTTGAAACAACTTGGGGATGGGGGAAACCAACATAAAGTTGGTATAGTGGCAAACTCTAAAGTTTCCCCAATCTCTATTTTTTTTCTAGTTCCCATAAGGGGGAGGGTATTAGAAGGAAGTTTATCACCTCAACCCGCCTATGCTATAATGGTTAACTTGAATGGGCTTCCCTATCTTTTTAAAAAAATAAAGGAGGTGACCTATGATAAATCATAACCATCTAATGTGAAAGTGGGACATTTATAGGCAAAGGAGATCCAAATGTCCATATAGTGAACCCTTCAGAATAATGATTTTTATTTTTAAAGCATGATGCCAGGCCTTGTATGGATGAAGAATAGTTAGCATGAGTAGTTAATAGTTTGTTTTGTAAGAATATATTTGACCGGTCAAAAATGTTGTTGGACATGTTTGATGAAGAGTAGTTTTGAAGAGTATTTGGGTCCACAAAATATTATTCTCCAAATGCTCTTCTTAATAGCATTTTCGAAGAGTAGTTGATTCTCTTAGTATTTAGTACTACAAACTGCTAATTGTAAAAATACCAAACAATTTATACTTACCAACTGCTAACTACTACGTTAACTGCTAATTGCTATCTCCAAACAAGGCCACAATCAAACCAAAGTCTCCCTTCAATCTGTGTCAGCTAGCACCATATGTGTAACGGCACAACCCATCATACAGTCACAACACAACTCAATAAGATGGGAAGTCATCATTTATAAGCCTATAACTTAACCACTTAAGTATAAAAGGTAAAGGCCTAATTTTTAGCTTGATGGGCTGCTGCCTGCTACTACTAATAAATTGCTCTCTTCCCACTTCGCTTACCGATGTGGGACACTAAGTGTTTCAATATGCCTTAAATAAGTTATACATGCAATCTCTAATAAGGAATGAGTAGAAATCCATACAACAAAAGACAATAATAACATAGCCTTAATTCCAAAACTAATCGAGGTTGGATCATATGACCAAAATGGATTGGGAAGTGATACACGCACAATACTAACACATACATGGAACATAGACCCAAACACTGGAAAAATACTCATGCCCACCCTCCACCAACACACAAAAAAATAAAAATGAACGCGCACACTCGAGCACAATCATATATGCACACACCATACCCACAAGATAAGAATAATCCAAACACACACCTACGCAACTACGCAAGCACACATGACACACTGCACATATGATCCACCTTAATCCTCAATACTATTCTTTAACTTGTCCATCCTTTGATTCTTATCACCGAGTATCATTAAGCCTTCTATTCACATGCCCGAATCAACTTAGGATGATAGTCTTTTATATTGTCTTCACCAAGAGCTACTCTAACCGTCTATCGATCCGATCTTCTCATTTCTCACTTTATCCCACTTAATCTTCGCATACACATCTCAGCCAATAATCTATCTTTGTGTACACATCTTAGTCACACTAATCTTTCATACGTGTACCTTATTCACCGCCCAACACTTTTTACCGCATTATGCAACCTTTACTTTGAACTTTTTTTTTTTTGTTGAAAGGCGGTAAATGAGTATGGTTAGGAGGTGTTCTTTCGATACACACACCCCTAATCTGTGGTCGTGTAAAATCTTATCTAGTTCCCTTGACTATTAAATTCACAATTACACTTATTTTAAAAAAAGTAGTTCCATATAATTTTTTTTACATATAAAACCAGGAAAGGTAGGAATCTATATATATTTTTTTATTTTTGATTATTTTACAAAGATAAGAAAAGTAGGCTTAGTTTTTTTTTTTGTGGGGTTTACACATTAAAAAATGTTTTCACTAGAAACATCCTAAAACGTAAAAATAATAATCACAAAGCGTGTGATTTTTGTGAAGCCTCTCAGAAAATAAAAACTTCGTCGCGAAATAATTATAATAATTAGACAAAAGGCCAAAGGGCGTCATTTCTCAACTCTCCCACAACCCTCAACACTTCCCGCTCCGCTCCCACCCCCCATCGTCTCATCTCAGCCGTCGATTATACCAACCGGTCCTTTCTCCGCACCAAGGTAGTAGCACTTCTAGACTTGTATTATTAGGTTTTATCTATCATATTTCTACCGTCGCCTTTTCAGTCCTTATTTTTTTCGTCAGTTTTAAATTTGATTGGATTTGTTCTGTTTGTTTGTTTGTTGAAAGGCAAGCAAAGCTAGGCTAAAGCAAAACAAATATGTTCAAGAACACATTCCAGTCAGGGTTCCTATCTATTTTATACAGCCTTGGGTATGTCGTACGACTCTTCTTTCTTTTCTATTTGTGCAATTTGTTATGTTATGCTAACCCTGTTTTCGGTTGTCTTTTATTTAAACAGGAGTAAGCCGTTGCAGATTTGGGACAAAGAAGGTAAACATTGTTTTATGGTTTCGCTTTGATGAGTTTGTATGTGTTACTCTATCTTTCCCGATTTTTTTGTTGTCTACTAGAGAGTTAAAATTGCACTACAATTAATTTTGGACGGTGGGACGGAGTATTATGATTCCGGTTACTTATTCGCGCAATGTATAGTATAGAGTAGGAGAAAACTTTTAATTGTAAGTG